>PXIH01S0001277.1:36577-50934 GCA_003024985.2 Euperipatoides rowelli
ATTGTTTTTATGTTGTTTATATTGTTTTGATTTTATTGTTTACTTTTGGTAACAAGTCACTAATTGAGACTTATACCATTAATTCTAATTCTAATCTTATTTAAACTTTAACACTTGCTTCCACCATGTCCCAACTATCCCTTTGGAAATATAAAATTCCTTTAATAATTAGATGCACTAAACAATAGGCCTATTTAAATTATATTATAATTTAGCTTGCCAAGCTTAGGTTATTCAATTTATAAAACCACGGCTGAAGAACTGTCTAAATACGGTAATTATATTTATTTAAGAAATAGTTATGAAATTAAATTACAAATATATTTCTGAAGCAATGGCGTCTTCAGGGGAGTAAGCTACAATGTTCTATATTTTAAAAATAAGAAATTATAAATGATGGCCCAGTAATTGAAAGGGAAATTGTGATTTAATTGTGGCTTTAAATTTTCAATAAACATTGTTTCTATTGTAAGGCGCTAAAAATTAAATTTTTTTGTAGAAATATACAAATTGTCGATTGTTAAAAATTGGCCACTACATAAAAGGATATATTGTTGACTGTTACATGTTATTAACTAATATAGGCTATTAATTGTTTAAAGTCAACCATAATGAAGAATATCCAGATTCAGCTGTGCTTAGATCTACTTGTAAATTTTTAGGACAGAAGAAATTTAATGATAGGCCTAGGCTATATCAGTGAAAAAGCATGTTCATTTCTGATTTCACCAAATTTTGATGCAAACAATGTGACAAATGAAATCATTTATGTATCTCATGTAAACTGTTCTGCTATGCATTTTGTCGGTTAACTTGCCATTAGCTATTTTACTTTCAACTATCATACGGTAGGCTATTTATCTTAAGTGTAACAGTATCAATTTATAGTTAATACTTTATAGAGAAGCTGCAAGGTAGAGTTGTTTGGACGGCCTAATGAAAACCACATGGACGAGGAATCGAATTAGTGGTTATATTATACAACATTTTGTTAATATTAAACACTACAATTGTCTAATATTATTATTATTTTTTTTTTTTTTGACCTAACAATAATTCTGTATATCCCAGCGGAATATTGCCTTTAAGATTTTTACTATTCCGGTATGATTTTATATTCGCAGAAAACAGGTCCTACTAAAATTGAACACTGAAAACATACTCCATGGACAGACTCATTAGCCTACAATTAAAAAATAATTACTTACCATGCTGCAACTGAATGTCATAATTGGTTAAAATTAGAAAGTAGCAAGATACAAAAAATATACAGTAGGCTATACAGTAAATACAAAAGTGACAGGGTTTTGAGGGGGGCGAGGAGACAAACATTTATTTTTGATTACGGTAAGCCAAGGCAATGTTTTCAAGATCAACTTGTGAATTTGCATAAGTAATTCGAAATAAAGCTTTCTCTAGGTATATTAAAAAAAGTTATTGTGCTTCAAACTGGTTAATTCAGAGCTGGGGATTGATATAAAAGATTAAATTTATTTTTTGCTATTTTTTTTTAATTTGTGATTTAAGCAGTTTTTAAATGCATTTTGGCTAAGTCTCTTATTACCCCAGTCTCCCCTATTGTATTATTACAAATCATTTTATTCTGTTATTACAGCAATTGTTTGTTTGCTTGTTTAAACATACAGATAGTCTTTTTAGGACTTTTCAGTAAAAATGAATAAAGAGCTCTAAATAGCAATAAAACATTCGTGAGAAGACAAATAAAGGTCCAAATTAAGTTTAAACTCATCATAAGTTGTAGCAGAGACAATGTNACCTGGAAGAGAGTTCCACCAGAAAACCACTCTGAACGAGTCTTTTTTATATAGAACAAGGGTATTGTGTGAAATATAGGATAGCTTTCTACCATTTCCTCTAGTGTTGACAACGTTAGGGTTTTTCTTAAATAAATCATCACTCAAAAAATGTTTATATGTAAACAGCAAGTCATAACGTATTTTCCTCTGTCTTGGAGTGTACATAAGTAGTGAGTCAATTCTTTCTTGATAACCAAGATCCCTCAGAATCAAAACCCTCTTCGTCATTGCTNTAAAAGCCCTGTCTAACTTAGATTCATCAGTTGTCTTTGTAAAAGAATAAACAAGCGAACANTAGTCCAACAGAGGCTGCACATAGATCTTGAAAAGAGTTCTGAATGTGTAAGGATTTATAAAATTAAAACTCCTAAAAAGAATCCCACATTTCTGTCTCATCTTCTTAGATAAAAAGTCGCAGTGATATGAAAAATTTAGACGAGAGTCAAAATAAACACCAAGATCTTTGTGAAATTCAGTTAATTTTACAATTGATTTATCAATAAAATAACTAAAATCAGTGACCTTTTTCCCAATATTCATTATGAAACATTTGTCGGAATTAATGGTGAGACCGTTTAATTTTGACCAATTAACAAAGTGATCAATGCNAAGTTGAAATTCAGNACAGTCNTCATNANTTTCAATACACTTATAAATTTTAAAGTCATCNGCATAGGAAAGGATGGAACAATTGTAGCCTATGGTTTACAGTTTAGGAGAAAAATTCAAAATTGTTTAAATCTATGGATGTATGAACCAATGTGCAGAACAAACAACTGCAGAATAGCTAAATATTCATAATGTCTCCTACCAATTAACAGAATTTGCAATTCTAACAAAGGCTCTGTAAAACTATCAGTAGCCTATCTCAGTTTTTAAATATGAAATTTGGCAATATGCTACCTATTCAAATAATTACTTTGGATTTTTTGTCTAATTAAAAATTAAGTGACCAAGGCAAATTGCATATTGATTTTTCCAGTCTTACTGTTCAAAACTAATAATTAGCCAATAGCTTAGAAACCGTATGGCATGCTCAATTTTCATAGGACCTTCAAAAAGTTAGTTTAAAAAAAAAAAGAAAAGTAAAGACTATATTGTGGTATCAAGGTGAAATAGTAATGCCGGTTAACTGATTGCGCCAGTTATTTGGAAGTTAATAAAACTGCTTCTTTCATTCACAAAAAATATAACTTACCGTAAAAATTTTTTTTTTAAAAAATAAGTTATATTTTGAGATATTTTTCAGAATAAATTAAAGCTATTAAAAAAATACTTTTCTTGAATGTTACATTTTTTTATTTATTGGAAATGCCCGCAGTCTGGTAAAATTAAGCCATTTATTAAAAAGCTTTGTTGGCATAATGGCTGCCTGTTAGGGAGTGGCTATTATGAAATCAGCAGTCAATATGGAGTTCTGGTGTTGACTGTATTTTACTACCGTAAATAAATTTTTGAGGAAGTTTTTTTTTTTTTTTTTGCATTTGTAAATATTTAGGCTACACATACCGGTAATTTTTTTTTACCCATATTTACCAAGCATAAAAAATTTAATAAATTTTATTTCAAAATAGGAATACGGTAGCTTATTTTACATGGAAAAATTAAACTAAAAAAATAGATTTTAAATCTACAGAAGTCATCAGGAAATAAAAAGTGTAAAGGATATCCTTACTTTTAGAGTAAATATTTAAAGTTTCTAATACTTTTGTTAAAATTTTAAAATAGAAATGGATCATTCAAAATATAAAAAAAAATGCAAATAACAGAGCTCTGTTAACATGCTAATATCAAATACCGGTACATAAAATTCTACATGTGAACATTAGGCTACATAAGAAAAGATGAATGTGGCCCTATTTAAAAGCATGGTCATTCCTTGATAAATCATCCAAAAGGTTTTAAAACACTACCATTTTTGATTTTTGCAAAAACATAACATGCCAAGTCAATAGGTCCCAATGTCAGGGGTTCAAAAGTTCACAATCTTGAAATGATCTCTTAATTTCAGAAATTATGCTGGCTAAGAGACTTAAGTTAGTATTTTTTTTTTGTAAATTTCTTGTACAGTAGATTAAAAAATCTATTTTAAGATCACTCAATCAAATCCCTTCAGCACCAAAGATTTTGACCTTTGACCTCGAGATTAGGTCCTGAAAATATATACCGGTAGCTTCAGTTGAAAAAATTTGTACATAAATAAACATTGAAGTAAGCCCATATGCCCTTTTTAGTTTAGAAAAGTTTGAATTTGTGGTCCCTAAGCATGTTGTTTAAAACCTGAACAAGCAATATTGTAACATTCTGCAAATATTGATTTAAAACATTTAGCCTAAGTTATTTTAGTTAGCCCATTCCTAAATCTGGAAGTAGATAATCAATTATAGGAATGTTTTTGCTTCCAGAAATAGTCCACCATTTTAATGTCTTTATCTAAAAATTTGTAATTTGTGCTAAACATGGATAGTCAATAACTTAGTGCAGAAAGAATACCGTACATTAATTTTAATGTCATTTTGTCATCTTTTCTGTGTCAATAATAATGTGGCGATGTTTCTCCAGGATGAAAACATTTCAATAGTTTCCAAACACTTCAGATAGGCCTACAGTATATTTCAATAATGGCAAACAGTAATTATCTCAAACAAGAAGTTATCTTTCTTCCTCATGTTATTTTGACTCAAGTAAGAGCAAATGAATCACTATTTAAATGGTCAAAAACTTCAAGCTGAGTTTTTGAAATCGACTTAAACCTATGAAGGTGTTATTGCTAAATGAAATCTTTGTAAAAATATGAAGTGGCAGTAAATATCTTTTTTTCTGATGTACAAAAATTCAATTACCTTAAAAGGAGTGCAGTTAAAATTGTATGTATTTTTATACTGGGCTGCACATCCATCGGCACATTTTTTTTTTAACTAAAGTATGGTTATTTTCAATTTCTGAAAGCAGTAATTTGACCTGGAATGAATTATTGTATGAATACATAAATCATTAAAATAACACAGTAACTTAAATGCTCTAAGGTTTCATTTTCTTGGTAATATGAAAGGATGCAAAGCAGCTTGGGAATTTTCCAAATTAAAACTTTGTGCTTCTTGAAAGACAAATGAAAAGTTTTATGCAAAATCACCCTGGATTATGCCGGCTTCTGAGTCATTTAGTTGTTCTTTGAGGAATTTCAAATAACTTAATTGTATTTTAGCAATATAATGTGTGAATTCCATTATTTTGGCGGCAAGAGGTTTTCAAGAAGTCATCAGTATTGTCTGTTAATGGTAAGATTAATAAATCAGTTAAAATTCATTGACAGGGCAACTTCTAGCAAATCTAGCTTGAAGAAATTGCTTGTCATTTGTAATTTCTTAATACATCAGGACACTTGCTTTTGAAATTTTTTTATCTTTGTTCTGTTATTTTGTAAGTGACCTATTTTGGGACCAATCGAAAAGTAACCCAAAAGATCACCTCACATCTAACATAGTAGGAGAGGGAGATATAATCAGGAGAAGCCAATATATTGTATATAAATACATATTATTATAATAAATTAAATTGTGCCGTACCTGTAAATAATTTAAAATATTAAAAAATAATAAATAATCAAATTAAAAAAATGTACCGGTAGGCTATATAGAATAATTATAAAATTGTAAACAATTTAGCCTAATTCATGAAATCATATAGCCTAATTATATTTTTATTTGTATTTATTAATAACATATTGTAAAAAGAAATCAATCCGTTTATATTGTTCTGTGAACACTTGAGCATAGTTAAAACCCATGACAATCTAACAATAGAAACTACAAAGAAAAGTGTAAGGCTCTGCATGAGCGTGAGAAAAAAATATACTTCGAAATGGCTGCAGATATAGTGAATAAAATATTGAATGTGGATGCTAAAAGTCATGCAAGGAAAGTTCTCCTTCACTTCTTTTTTTTTACTCAGATGAAAATACTTTTATTACTTTTCCCTATTTGCTAATTATTCTCGCTTTTCCAAGAGAGCTCTCCTAATCTAAAGAAGTTTTAGTGTATTCGCAGTAAAATAACTCTGAAATGGAGAATGGAATTCACCTTTGTTATCACGGAAAACTATCGGCTGCATGCAAAATATCAATATGCTGTCATTTCATAGGATTGCTGACCGCCCGGAAAAATTGCCACTGTACGTTACCAACTCCAGTGTACCATCGCACCAGCTCAAGTGGACTATCTTGACTCGTTACCTGCAGGTTGCATTTACACTATTATTGTTATCATACAGTCTATTCTTGTAATTTAAAAACATTTAGAATTCTCCCAACTATGCTTGACATTAAGTTTCACTTTTTTGTATCATTGAGCTCATTCATTGTAATATTTATTCATAGTAACATTTTATTACATTGATTATAATAATCCTTTTATTTCAGCTCTCCCCAGACCCATCCCTCCTCCCCTCTCTCTCTCTTTCAACCTCTAATTACTGAGAAGTGTGATATGTATATTATTAGGCAAGCCCTATTCCCAACTTTTATTGCCGCTCACAATCACATACCATTTCGACAGCTTGGGAACTAACAAATCATAAAGCAATATGCAACGAGCATATATCACAATTTTTATGTTTTGTTCACTAGTTAATTTTGGTTTCTTTAATAAGACCGTCAGTCTTTCCTATTCAAGTGCTTAAATAGTTCATCATATAAATAACTGCCAGGGCATTCCTTGCAATTTCTCATAATAGGCCTACAATGCTCGGATTCTAAATCAAAATTTTTGATACAAGACTTTAGATTAAGTTGCTCATCAAATGAGATCACTGGTAAAGCTATCATTTGCTGGTGTTTTGCTGGTGTGTGCAAACATGTACAGAGTAATCCTTTAGAACCAGTAAGAATGCACCAGGGAGATCGTAAATCAGCAGAGATAAAAAATCCAAAATGTGGCAGAGCTTCTCTTTATAGGCTACTTGGAATATAGTTATCTTAAGTAGGCTACAATACAAGTAAGTCTCTTTGATTTATCCTCCTTAACTCCAGTAGCCTATGTTCATTTCACACTCTTGAAATTTTATTTTCCAGGCATAATTAGACTGAATTAATCACTCTCATAAAACTGTAAAATAGTTTCTTTAGTTTTGTACCTTTGGAAAGTTTTGCCATTGTCCAATAATTCCTTTTTTGTTTTCACCAATCTCCTACTTTTGTTTTACAATAGGCCTATTGCAAGATCATGTTGGAGAATTGAATTTATATTTTAATTTTTGAAATATGGCTTTAAATTTGTTTAGATGTTTTTTCTTAACTAGTGTATCTCTTGACTGGGAGCCATAGACATAAAACTAGCTTCCAATTTATGCTTCAGTGATTGACTTGCTATTCTAGCTTAAGATTTGCTTTGTGATCTTTACAGTCCTCTTTTTTTTGACAGGAGTCTCATCCAATAATTGTAATGCAGTAGCATATTCACTTCAATGCTACACACTTCATAATTATTATTTATTATCATCATCATTATCTAGAGAATCATGTACAGAAGTTCTAGAAGAAACTGAACTTCCTGATGAACTTGATTTTGTTGGGGATTGAATAACTTGGTGTGAAATTTCTGATGCAGATGGCACAATTTGACTTTTTGTAATTAGTGTCTTCTCTGTAACATTGTTCGCACTCCCCCCCCCCCCCCCCCCCCTTTGAACAGCATGGGAGCAATATTTCCGATGTGCTTAAATACAAATTTAAGCTGGTGATCATTTTTTAATTATTTTTTCTCTTGCATTTCTTTAAAAATGGATTTCAACACTTTTTCTTATAAAGAGAAAAAATTGTAAGTAGCCTACTGGTATAGGCTTACCTCACGATGAAGCTACAGTATGTCTAAATGAAGAGAAAGGCAAGCTAGTTCTCGGAGACAGCAGATTACATTGTTGTGTCATCTGATGACATGCTTCACTGTTCTTTCTTTTTCCTAAGCTACAGCTCTTCATAATACATAGTGTAGAAGATTTATATCTTAACACTTATATTGAATAATAATATAATACTGGTGTATCTTATTTGAGCCAGACTAAATGTATAAGGATTACAGATCTATGAGTCGGACAACACATCACAGTTTCTTTGTCACTTATACTGCGCTGTCAGTCAATAGTTGCTTAAGAATTATAATGCAAAGCTCATGTTAATTTACAATAAAAATACTTTACTAGAATTCCAAGCTCATCTGGATTTCAAACTGTGAATTTGATTTGAAACAGCGAAAGATTTAACAGTTGCAGAAATTTAATTGTGACTGTCTCTAAATGTGAATTTGGCAACATTATTGCATTCTTAATAAAAAAGTCAGTTAGTATAACTTAGTAGGCCTAATCTGATTATCCTTTCAATATGAATTGGTATAATATTGCATACCATACTTAACCACTACAAAATATCCATAGAGCTATAAGTAGGTCTAATTATTCAAAATGTGTCGGTCATTGTTTATCAAGTTGTCATAAATTATTTAGTTTCAATTTAGATTTTTTTTAGTGATCTACTTTAAAATTAGGAAAGTGTCAAAATAACAACTAGCATTTCATCATAATAATGCGATGTAAAGATGTATTTTTTATTTTAATTTTTATTTATTTCTAGCTTAGGCTAATTTTAAACAAATTTTAAATCTGAACTAATGCTCCCCATTCCCCTTAATAATACAGTATATACCGTAGGCTAATTAATTTAATATTGTGTTTAATTTCAAACAGTAGAATCTTGAATGACTCCACCCGTCTAAAAAAAAAAACACTCGTTTGATGGTGAGTTTTAGAATATGAATTAAGCAATGTGTATTTGTGAGACTTGATAATCTCCGACAGGGTGAAATGACTCCGCTGAAAGCAACTAGCAGCAGCGAAACCCTGACGGACTAAAACCAATGAGGTTCCGCTGAATCACAGCCATGTGGTTGAAATCTCATTTGTGTAAGTCTACTAATGTTAATTACAAACCAATGTTAATTACAAACCAGCTGAGGCTCCGTCCTTCTAAAAAACGCTTGTTTGACATCAGCCATATAATGTTAAAATTTTACTATTAGTGCACTTTCAGTATCTTATGATTGTTTAAGGCCTCTAGTATTAGTTTAATAAAAAATAAGGAGCTGACGATTTATTTTTGTTTATAATGAGATCCAATTATTAGTAATTGAATAACAAGGATTGGATTTCATTAAACCCTTTCCTTAAACACCAGTCATATTAAATTTACAATTTAGCCTACACACCTTAGGCAAAACAGGATTGTTTCACCCAACAGTGACTAGTTAGAAAATACATTTGCTCATGTAGGCTATAGGGAAATTGTGAATGTGAAGATAATTTGAGAAGTCCTTTTAGATAAAATGTAAGGAATTCCAGAAAACATAATTTACAGTTTACAATGAATCTAGGCTATTCAAAATAAATCTAGGCTATATTTTACAGACACAATCCCCCATGACATCTTACAAGTTTCAAGCTGGAAATCTTTTAATAATTTCTTTCTCTAATGATTTTTTGTTGTTAGCGTATATACAGTAACTTATTAAAAATTTAAAAGTATTTGACTTGATATAGTTATTTACTATTTATTAGTATAGGCTACTTTAGTATTTATTAGTATAGGCTACTTTAGTATTTATTAGTAGGGCCTAAGTTATATTTTTTTGTTGTTTTTACAGTATTTTTTTTGTGTGTGTGTATATATAACAAGATCCAATAGTTGGTATATATAAAACATCGATGATGGTCGCTGGAGTTTTTGTGAAATTAGCCTAAATGTGCAAAATTAACTATTCAGTGGGGCGCTTTATGCAGTAAATAGAAGAGGATTGGAATAAAAATATATGTGTTTAGAGAGTGATGTAGAATGTTTTAGACATAATGGACTGAGGGTACTAATAATGGGGATTTTAATGGACAACTGGAAGAGATAGAAGGGAAAGATAAAAATGGGAAAATGATGAGAATTTTGTGACAAAATGAATTTTGAAATCTATGGGAAACTGAGATGGAAATTTTACCTGGAGTAGAGGAGTTAAAAAAAACTACTATTGATTATGTTCTGATCGGTAGAAAATGGAAAAATTAAATTAAATATATTAAAATATGGGATGGAGAAGAGGTGGGATATGATACAGATCATAACATGATAGTAGTTAAAATTGGAGGTTTTAAAGAAAATAGAAGGAAGGGGAGAGGATGGTGGGACATAAATAAAAACAAGGGATTAATAAATTTTGCAAGATTGATAGAAAATGAAGTGGAAAGAGAAAGTATTGAGGTAAGCTATAACAAATTTATGGCAATAAAAGTAATGGCAGCACCAGAGGCTTTAGGAGTGAGGAAAATAAAAAATAAAGATGGGATAATGAACTACATATGGTAGTAAAAGAAAGGAAGAAAGCAAATAGAGATTATAAAAAAAGACAAAAAGGGGCTGCAAGTAAAGAAGAAATTGAAGAAAAATGGGAAAAATATATTCAATGTAAAAAGCTAGGATTAAAATAAATGAGTATAGAAAAAGAATGGATAAACAGATAAGTATAAAGGCAGATGGAAATGAACGGTGTAAAAAATTTTGGAATTATGTAAAAAATAGAATGACAAAAAAAGTAGAGGAAGAGTGTGGGTTAGAGAGAAATGGTATGGTTGTATTAGATGAAAAGGGATTAAAAGAAGTAGGCCTATTAGAGAAGATAAAAAGATGGTAATGGGTTTTGTTGGTGTAAAAAAATCTTACGATATGGTAGATAGGAAAAAGTTGTGGAATATAATAAGGGAGAGGGGGATGAGAGAAGAATGGGTTAAAATAATAGAAAAAAAACTATATGAAAATAATAAATACGTTTTTCAATGGGAGGAATGAGAATCGGATAAGATAACAAGTGAGAGAGGGTTGAGACAGGGATGCCCAATGTCGGCAATACTATTTATATTATATGTTATGAACAAATTAGATTAGGGATTACAGTAATAAATACAGGTAAGGGAATAAGTTTGAGAGGATTCGGGGGCAGGGGTAAGATAATGTTACCAGGTTTGATGTTTGCAGATGATGTGATAGTAATGGCTGTAAGCAAAGAAGATATGCAGATATTATTAGATGTATATAGTAGGGTTGGAGTGGAACTGGGATGGGATTTTAGTATGGAAAAGTCAAATGTTATGTGGATAAATGGAAGTGGAGGGGAGAAATGGAGATTGGGAAAAGGAGAGATTGAAGATGTAGAACAGTACGATTAACTGGGGGTTACTTTTAGTGGAAGGGCGGATTATTTGGTGGAAGGGGAAAAGAAAATATTAAGTAAGGCTAAAAGAAATGGAGGCATAAAGAAGAGGGCATCATATACGAGTTATACTAGGTCTGAGATAGTAAGACTTTTGTGGAAAACGGTAACAAACAGTACCAGGGATAATGTAAGGGAATAATGTGTTGGTTATGACATTGTCAGGGAGAAGAGAGCTGGAGAAAATACAGAAAGAGATGGGTAGATATGCACTGGGAGGTGGAAGGTGACAGTAGAGGCAATAAATGGGTTTAGGGGATGGAGTACTTTTGAAGAAAGAGAGATGAAGGCAAAATTGAAGATATATGGAAAAATGCAATTGATGGAGGAAAACATCTGGAGTTATGTAAATGGGTGTATAAGGAATGTATGCTAAGTGTAAATCAAAATGGTAGAAGAGGGTAGTACAAATGGCAGAAATAGTAGTAAAGGAAAAATTAGGGTTGTATTTGACATTGTGGGGTGGAATAGGGCTACCACAGGCCACACAATTGGCAGGACAGTCACGCTTGGTAACCCAAATTCATGCATCATGCATGGCCTTGATGAGTGGCAATTTTTATGTGTGACAGTATATAATTAGTTTGAGATCCAATGTCCACACTATCCAATTAACGAGAGTGCCCATAGCAATTAATGTTTGCCAAAAGTTAGTCAATACTGCCATTTAATGCCTTAGCAATATTTTGGCTCATTAAAAACAAAACATTTGGAACCGATTTCCGTCTGTTGCAAAGTTATGACGATAGGCTACAACCAAACTGTACTAATGTCATTTGGAAGAACTATGCACAATTGAATACAATGGATATTAGCCAATGAGCAGCCCTGTGTGTTTATTGTTTACTTATTTATATTCTTTAACCGTGCTGTTTACTCAGTCCGAATGTACAAAGCCTATAATATTGGTCAATCAGTGGCTAATATACATGCAGTTAGTGTAAATAACACTAATAGGCTCAGTCTCTAGGCCGTTGATTGTAGAGTCTAGCCGATTTTATGGTTTAGCGCACGTTTAATTACTGTGGTACTGCATAAATTTATTTATAATAATAATTACAAAACAAGGGACCTGGAAAAACATCATAGGATGAAGGTCTTGCTGTATTAGTATTATTTAATAAAAATCTTGAAAAAAAATTTGAACAGCATTACATTGCCTTGAAAATGCTATAGCAGAAATCGATACTCTATTTTTATTAACTTAAATAAAGGTTTTGGTCATTTATATAGTCTTTATATTTTTTTTTGTGATTGGAAGTATTACATTAGTATTCCAAATAATAAAATCAAATATTCTATTTACAAATTTTATTGAAAGTCTATACAAAGATCTTCCCCCCACCACACACACAAGCACATCCCCTACCCCACCCACCACCATTACAAAGGACACTTTGCATTGACCTGCCAAATTTTTGCAATCTAAACAGCCACAAAAAAAAAAAATCAGTATTAGGTAGTTCTTCCCTCGGATTCTGCAGATAAACCAAAAAGAATATCTGGGGGCTCCACCCCCAGATGGGTTTCCCTCATGACAATTTGGGAATTATGGTAACCCTAGGATGGAGGGTTAAAAGACATTGTCAAAGATATAAATATAGGTGGAATAGAGAAAGAAAACTAGTAAGAGAAGGAAAGAGAAAATTGAGAGGTGATAGGTAAGAAAAAGACATGACTTTATGGATATAAGGAGAAAATAAAAGAGGGCAATTTATATGGGAATGATAGAGGAAGCGAACTGTTATTTCAGGCCAGAGCAAGATATTTGAGGACAAAGGTAAGAATGAGTGAATATTGAAGGATATGGACAGAGTATGTGATCTATGTGGCAGGGTGGATGAAGAATTGGATATTTTGTTAGATTGTAAGGCATTGAAAAATGAAAGGTGGAAGTAATAGAAATTGGGATGAGGAGAGATGACATATTGAGGAATTGGCTGGGGTTGTATATAAGGGGTGGTTGGACAGAGGGGGTCAAGTATTTATTAGGATGGGAAAGGAAGGCAATAATGATAGATAGAGATTGAGAGAAGGGGGGAGATTGTGCAGTGGGCTAACATCCCTGGAAATGGATAACTCCGTTTTTAAGGAGAAGCCATATATCATCATATGATAACAAGCCAAATTCTTGAGTGAATTGTTTACATTCTATGACTCTAGCTTGATAAAAGAGTATATGATTTGCACGTGTTATTCTAAGCATTAGATTTAATTAGTGACAAAACCTTTAAACAGTATTTATATTTTTAATCTTTGAACTTATTAACCATTCAATAAAAAAATATAGTAAATTAGCCTTTATTATTAATAGCCTACACTGTGGATTAAGCAGAAGGGCTGCTTGAGTACAAAGTTGACATTAAAAACATGAACAAACTAGTTATACTGTAAATAGTCATTATTCAATAACCATAAAGCAGCTCATTCCAGTGCTTCATATCGAATAGCCTATTTTTATTGAAATACACAAGTCCTACAATTTTTTGTAATTGTTTCCTACAAGCCATACAATTTGCTGATATCAATGCCAATAAGTAATACTGAAAATAAACATCTAACTTTTAAATAACGTTCATCAATAAATTAGTTCAATTAGCAAATACAATACATAACTACACAACTGGAAAAGAATGCTCCAAATGGATTAAAGAAAAGGCTAGTATTTTTAAATCCTCTTTGGGTGGTGAAGAACCTACCAATAATCATATACGTTATAAAATTTCCTGCAACATTCCTATCGTTATTATTGCCTAGCAATTTCTAAACTCGACAAGGATTGGTGGAAAGGGAGCGTAAATTTAGAAACATTTATGTGAATCCCAACGAAATTCGATTAGACTTAAATCTTAGCAAAACACTTACCAATCACCAAATATAGCCGTTTTAATCCGGTTAACTTTTCGAATTTTTCTAAGTATGGTGTAATAAAGGATTGTTCATGCAGAAGTTTATCTAAACGTTCCTTCCAGGCAGACATTTTTGTAAGGATGCAAGTAGTTGCAGCACAACTGACAGCAGACTGCAGGTGATCCTGAAAGGTTGGGTAAACGTAACGTCACGAAAATGCGTAAATCGCATTAAAATCGCATATGAATAAAGCGCCTCTATTGAGAAAATTCAGTATTATAATTTATACAAGGGCCTAAAAACAGCTCCATTTTAGTGTCTTTTTTTTTTTTTTTTTAAGGGATTTTCACCCTACAAAATATAATTTATTCAAAATTAAAATCAAATTTAAAAA
>PXIH01S0001284.1:14108-24914 GCA_003024985.2 Euperipatoides rowelli
TATTTTATTTTTAAATTTATATATCATTTGATGTCAAAATGTTACTTTGTCTGATACTTAGGGTGCATTTTTTAGCACTCAGAGTACGCTCTAATTACTCCGAGTAAAAAAATTGAGACTCAGAGGACTACCCACAATGTATCCTAATACAATAAAAATCCATAATACAATCAAAAATTAACGTGTTTCCAGTCAATGAGATAGCAATAGTTACTGCATATTTTTTTCTCCTTTTAACTTTATCTTTTCTTACTCTGTTAGTGGATTTTAATAATTTAGGATATTGTGCCACTCTGTTTATACTCTGTTTGTGCTCCATGATGTGTACAGATACTTCCAGCTCGAGTTTGGAGTTTTTTAACAACACAGCCTTAGCAACTTGTGTTAATATAAATGAATATAAATATAATGGTTGCAAAAAACCCAAATAAAATTTCTGTAAAATAAGTAAAATAATATTTTTAAAATTATTTATTAGGGATAAGAGAGTATGGGGTATGATCACCTCCTTAATACACCCATATGTAATTCACATTTTTTAAATGTTTCATTTGAGAATAAAGTCTGAGAAAAATCATAATTCTTCATGACAAAAAGCTCGAAAGACACAAGATTTGCATTCAAAAAGCAGTGTAGACCTTTAAGCTTCCATGTTGAGAAATGCTCACACAAATAATAATAATTGAAAATACAGTAATTTAAATTACTTCCATAATGATCAATTACTTTAGCACAGAAACAAGTAAAGAGAATTGAAACATGTCAATCTATGCTTTGACATATTTTGATTCTCCTTATTTATCTTTGCTATAAAGTAACTTTTCATAGGAAGAAAAATATCTTAGAAAAATAACATGGAGTGTTGTTGTGCGTTGTCAGTTTACAGTAAATTAATAATTACTTAATCACAGAAATACATAAGGAGGATTGAAACATAGCAATCAATGAATTGACATATTTCGATTCTTATATTTATCTTTGCTATAAAGTAATTTTTTGTAGGAAGAAATATATCTTAGGATAAACACTGAGTTTCATCGTGTTCTGTCACTTACAGTAAACGATCAATTACTTTATCACAGAAATACATAAGGAGAACTGAAACATGACAATCCCTGAATTGACATATTTCGGTTCTTCTTATTTAACTTGGCTATAAAGGAATTTTTCATAAGAAAAAAAAAATGTCTTAGAAAGACAAACATGGAGTTCCATTGTGTGCTATCGCTTTACAGTCAAATCTCAGATAAAGCACAGAGAAACTGAAAATTTGCAAGTGAATGAAAATATATCTGACGTTATTTGATCGATCTGATTTCCTTTTATAATACTAAGAAAAATGTCATTAAAAATTATATATTTTTATGACTAATAACAAAGTTTTCATAAATACTATTAAAATGACGTATTAACATGGTATTATAAGAAATGAATCAGAGAGTGTGCACTTAGAGATAGGAACATGTGATTTCATCATATCAACAGACACCAGCATTTCTTTGCACTAATTCATTTTGACTATTTTCAAACATTGAAGAAATTTAGTAAAAATAAGTTATTATTTTCAATAATTCCATGATGGAAATAATTGTATCGATGTCTTAACATCCTCAACCAAAGCTAAATGGAAATTGAGAAGCATGTAAATATTGCCAGTATTTTAATTTGCTTCTAAGTGACTGCATTTATGTACACGATAGCCGCAGGATAAGAATATCAAGGAAATTATTTTTGCATTTCAAGACATTTTTTTTTTGTTTAATAAGTTTACATTTTAGATTGTATTTAACTTAAAATTCTACTAACTCATTTAATGTGTCTTAAAGTAAAAAGGAAAAAATAAAAAATTATCTTCTAGAAAACAAATGATCAAAATCATTAAAATATTAAAAAAAGTATTATCCTACTAGTCGAGATACAGCTCGCTATTTACATAATCAAATTTGTCATTGATTAGTGTCTTTATATACTGTAGGTATAGCTTTTTGTGGTTTGGATATATTCATAAGGAATTCACCATAATGTATTGTGTTTTGTTCAGAAATGACTGTATTAACTGCTACAGATTTGAGCCGGACCAAATATTTATGCTAAAACATGTTTGTTGTTTATATCAATCTAAAAATAAAAATAACACTTTGGAGATAACCAATTGTTGTGTATGAAATATGTATTTTATGTAAAAAATAATTTATTAACAAATAAATAACGATCCAGAACTAGACCAGAGATAGTACAGAGCATACTGGTTTATCACCTATAGGCTTAGTTGCAATTATCAAAATGAAAGTGTTTTAACTTTTCCATACAACTATTCTTTCAAATAGCACATACACCACAAAACTCCTTCCTTGACTAGAAGTAAAGTGATTAGTGGCTTCCTTTTCTCTTAACAAAAAATGTAGTAGTGAAGTTGAGAGTGTGTTAGCATGATGGCTTAAATATAACACTTGTATTACATATCTCGCACTGGTAAAGTACATCAATGACTCCACTCTGTTAATTCGGCATTATTATTCATGGTAAATAGGTGGCATGTAACTGATTAATATATATTTTCCCTCCCTTGCTATCATACAACAATACATGAAAACTTATAGGACGTAAAACTTGGCTTATAGTTTTCAATATCCATTTATCATCAGATTTTAGATTGAAAATGATTTGGACAAAATCCTTTATCCCACATAAATTTCTGTTTAAATAAGATAGATGGAATCCATTTACCTGGTATAGGGTTAATCTGTTGCAGGAGAGTATGCAGGGTCCTTCCTCAAAACATGTCACCAAGAGTTTGTCTTAGGTGGTCCTACATGAAAAAAAGTAGATCATTCAGTCGAACCTGTAATGTGCCATAGTCATTGCCCAGTTTTTCTAGTAAGGATTTTACAATCTGTACAAATCTTTCAGCTTGGCCATTTATTACCATGGACTCTTTGTGTGAATAATGCTATGATTTTGGCAAAACTTTTGGAACTTTGATGAAGTGAACTTAGTACCATTATCTGAGGATAACTGAACCTTGTAAAAATAATATTCTAAGACATGAAAAAGGGTGTCTGAATTCATTTAATTAATGATTTTCACTTCAGACCATTTGGACAATGTGTCTACATTTACTAAAAACATATTATTGAAATATGGTCAATGTGAATTCTCTCCCAAGGCCCTTAAAGGAAAATCCATGGGTGTACAGTAGGTTTGAGTGTATCCGTTGCCTGTATTGCATGTTTTCGGCATTTTCAGACGCATTATATATCTATATTAGACTATCCATACGGAGAACAAGGTAATAGTTTCATTTTTACAATTCCAGTGTGACAGTTATGTAGTCCTTTAAGAATGTCTCCTCTTAAGGTATTTGGGACTACTACTTTTAAACCCCATAATATGCATTCATCTTAGACAGACAATGGTTATAATTTTAATTTATGAAAAGGAGATTTGTTTTCCCACATAGCTAACCATATTTGACATAATTTAAAATTTTGGAAAATTCTGCATTTTCATATTTTCAGCAGCAATATCAAGACTGGTCCAAGAAATTTTTTTCCCTTAGTCAATTAAAAATATATCTTCTACTTGTTTATCTAAAAGTACAATATATCCTCAATATTTTCATCAGTTGGTAAGTTTTGTGTTTATTTGTACTAGGAAGATAAGATAATGCCTCATTTTTTCACAGAAACAATAGTTATTATTGACCAAATCTCTAACTTGACCAGTGGTCATTTTTTTTTAAATTCCAAGCATTGAAATCAACTTTATTTTGTCAGACCACAAGTATACTACTTCAGCCAGCCAGTATTTTATAGAAAAAAAAAATATCTCGCTACTAAAAATGTACAGTATGTCATTTATTTATTTGTCAATTTGACCAATTTAATTACACAACAGATTTATAATTAGCTAATATAATTAGCATGCTTATTGTAATAACTTTTAATGCAATCGGTAATTTAAAATAAAAATAATAGTGATGGGTCGTTGATGATCAACTCATAAGTGTGAACACCCTCTATTCACATGATAAAAGAGAAAATCTATCATGTCACCATTATCAAAATACTGTATCAATATAAAGTTACACTAGTGACCAATTTTATATATTTTAACAACAGTGTATAAGACAAATAGCTTAGGATAGTGCTTCCAAAATATTTGAATATTAAAATAAAAAAGAATAAAATCTATTTAAACATTGATGGATTGTAAGTTCAGCCATGTGTACCTGACTGCAGAACCAAAATCAGCAACTAGAAGATATTCTGGGGCAGTGTATTTGAACTTAAATGAGTGCTAGTGGAGCCATTTGTGGCTGAAGCTTAAGTTTGGGGTTCACAAAGTTTTAATGAGTTTGAAATGTTTCCATAGATAAATTTAATTGGGAAATACTGATTAATGATGAAAAGAGGGATTTTTATTAAGACCACCTTCTTTACAAGACCAATATTTGATGCTGACAGATGAGTCTTTCAAAACAGTTTTTTTTTTTTTTTTTTTGAGAGACCACCTATCTTTGTGGTCATAAGAAGTGGTCTTTCAAGACAGATTTCACTGTATTCCAATTTTATTTGACACCATTTTATTGGATGACCTCTTTTTCACTCATTGCAGTATGTGACAATGTGTGGAATGACATATTTTCATTATTTTTTTTTTTAAAGAAATATTTAATTACATGATTTTCAAATTTTAATGCATTAAAAAATATAATGAATGTATAGATTATGATAGCGTTTTAAGATCTACGTTTTAAAGTATCAAAAATTAAAATAAATGTATAGAAATGTGATAGTGTTTTATAAGCATGTACATTCAATATTTAAATTTTACATATATTAATTTGTACAAAGCTTATTTCAGCTTTTACAGTTCATAAGTAATCATTCTATATGATGAAAAAATGCTAGATACATTTTTCGGATAAATCCTGAAAAATGGTCTTTCCGGGATTTGAACTGGCAACCTCGGAATCACCGGCAATGTTGAGAATTTTATAAGAATGTAAAACGAGTTAGTTATTGCATTGATTCAATCTGTCATCATAACAAAGAAATATGTTGCAATTTTACACATCGTACATTTTTATTTTAGATTTTAGCAAGAATAATTATGCTTATAATAATTGGAAAAAAATTATTGATAAAAAGTATTATATACATGGGTGGACTAAGGGAGGCTGTCCATCCTCGGTACCACCACAGGGGGGAGGGAGCCAAAATTTTTATTATTTTTTTAGGACTGAGTGGTGACAAATTTATAATGTGAGAGAGTGGGGGGTAGGGACAAGATTAACTAGGCCAATAGTGTCTTAAGGAGCCTCTATGGGGGCAACATCCATACAACTAAAAATTAAAATGCTTATCAAAATATTTACAACTAAAAAAGTTGTCCTTTTTATCATTAAAATGACCATACAAATAAAAAAAAAAGCTTATTAAAATAAATATTTTGTCCTTTTTGTCATTAAAACGTCCCCCCCCCCAAAAAAAAAAAAAGCTTATCAAAATATTCACAACAAAAATATAAACAAGTCACCCAGGGAGGGAGTTACAAGAGTAAGTTACTTCAGGGATACCACAATATCATAGTACTCCACTGACCACTGATTATATATTAATGGGGGAATATGTCTTTTTTTTTTTTTTTTTGCATTTTTTTCTGCTGATAGGTAGACTGTATTTTTATAAACAAAACTTAAATTAAAATTCTAATATAGCCTTTTGTAGACCATTTCTATATCTTTGTAATGGTATTTAATACGACTTATTTACATAAAAATCTAATAATTTTATAAGACATTAAGAAAAAAGGTTGAAATCATTAAATTAGTGGTGATAAATGAGCACAAAACTAATATTTTCATTGGATGGGAAGAGGTTAAAAAAATAGTATGTCATGCTTGTTTTCTCTTGATTTACAGTAAGACTGAAATCAAATTATAGTGTAAATAGCAGTCTCCCGTAATCTAATATTGTAGGAAATGTTTCTTTTGTGAGGCAATAAGATATAATTATAGTTTAAAATCTTTAGTAGCAATATTAATATTTTCAGGATGCAGTTTCAATTATCCTGACTTTCCATTAGTATTTAGACTTTGTCGCACTCTTTGGTATTAGGTTTTATTGTGGTTAATGATAGTCATTTGTAAATCCATTCTCTCCACACCATTCTATTATTAGTACAAGTGATGATAAAATAATACTAGCTCCTCAGGTAATGCTAAAATGATTGATCAAATTTGAAATGTTAACCTTTTAGTAAAATGGTTCATGTAAGTTGTAACTCTAACTGCTGTTGAAACTCTTTGAGAAAACAGTTTGAAGCACTTAATCATGTAAGGCATGCTGTGTTTTTCAATATAATCAGATAAATGAAATTTATTTTCCCTTTCTAGCTTAATTATATTGCTGTTTATTGTATTAATTTTAATTTAAATAACTTGTATTATTTAAAGAAATATATTTGTCAAATGAGTATAAGTTATTAAAACATTTTAAAGACATTACACAAGTATCTCTTCATAGGGTCATTCTAGAGTGGGGATATTTTGGTTTGAAGAATCCACTAAATTATTATTATTATTATTATATCTTTATTTTTCTGATTCTCAAAATTGAGGGTTGCATTTTACGACTTTGTTCTTTGATATAATCATGTTAAAGGCTCAGTCAGTGGTGCCACCATGTCACTAAAAACAGGGGGAGATTGTTTTCCTCCTGGTTTCACCGAGAGTCCGAAACTTGGGGAAATTTTTTTTTGTGTGTTGTCAGTAGGAAAAAAAAAACAAGTCGAAGAACTTAGAAGATGGGTTAGTAGATTTAAAAAAAAAAAAAAAAATGTAATCAGAGATATTTGTGCTGGTTAGAAATTTTTTAAATACTGATTTGTGAAATTTAACATTTTGACACACTAACATTGATCTGAAGATATGATGCAGTAACTCGGCACCCAACATATGTTTTTTGTTTTTCTGCTTGCTGTTCTAACTTGTGGTGGTGCCACCTATTCTACATTAGATTATTTCAATAGATGTGAGTTGGTAATTTGAAGAGTTAAGCTTGGTAAATTTCTCACCCACATCCCCCAATAAAATTCTCCAGCTATGATACTAAACCCAGTTATAATTTATTTTACATTTTTGGCTATTTTTTTTTTTTTTAATAAAATATGTTAGTAGTATGATTCTTTATATGAGATTTTAAAGGAATGTTTGGCAATATATTAAAATCATACAAGTCATAGTTAATTATTACTAGGGATGTACCTGAACTGCAACTTTCAATTACAGATGGAACTGGAACTAACTGGAATTTGATCTAAAATTTCAGCTGGAACCATAATTTTTCTTCTTAACAATAAACTATAATATTGGAGATGGCATCGAGTCCAAACAATGAAGAATGACCTAAAAGAGTCCATCAAATAGCACATTTAATGTATTTAAAAATAATTAGATGTTATCAGCACAACTGTGGATCCTAGGTATAAACTGACTCTATTCTCCTCTGAACTAAAATCCTTGGTTAAAAAGTGGGTTTTCTCAGTGTTAAGAGAATTACAAAAGAAAAGACTGATGAACATGATGCTCAGAATGAAACAGGTTCATAATCATCATCATCTGCTAGTGGTAATTCATCACCCACCATTTGTCAGCCATCTACTTTAATATCTTGCGCTTCAATTTCTACATCAAAAATTGTAAAAAAATTTCACACTTCCTATAGATCAGCAGTTGAATCAGAACAAAGCAAACATGAAAGGAATCAAAAAGGGAAACAAAAGGAAAAGGATAGAAAAAGGAACAACAGATGAAAAATTAAAAAAAGAAATTGATATTTACTTGGCAAAAAAAAATCAATAGATCAGTTAGCTGATGAGGAATCAGTATTAAAATGGTGGATCGAGCACAAAACTATGTATTGTGGCAAGTAAATTCTTGACTGCCCCTGCTTCATCAGTTTACTAGAGAGACTTTTCTCTGAGGCAAGAAATGTGTTCAAAGAAAAAAGATCCAGGTAATTGCACAAAACAGGATAATAACTTGTATTTTTGCATCACAATATTCCAAAATTTCTGTAAATTTTCAATCTATATTACCTATTACTATAATTAATGACTAAACTTCAAAGTTTTATGAAAATTTATCTTTTTTTTTTTTTTTTAGAACAAGAATTATAAATGATTATTCTATTAATTTTCAAGTTTGTTATAATTTTTAATATTTTTATCATATAAGT
This sequence comes from Euperipatoides rowelli, assembly GCA_003024985.2. NCBI lineage: Eukaryota > Metazoa > Onychophora > Udeonychophora > Euonychophora > Peripatopsidae > Euperipatoides > Euperipatoides rowelli. The sequence goes on from PXIH01S0001284.1 coordinate 22,352, forward strand.
TAATGGATAAAATGTAAAAAAAAATTGAATTTAATTAGAAATGTTTAGTTTTTGATTGGATTTTGTTTAATTAATTTTGTTCAAATTTAAATGTCATGTCATTTAAAATAAAAAAAAAAAAAACTAATGCTTGTCAGACAATGAATAAATATCATTATTATCTAAGGTGCCATCTGATGAGTTTTTTGGTAGAGATGAAATGGTGGAAAATTCCTGCTAAGTCGCTGCCGAAACCTGTCAGTTCCGGCTGTTACTGGAACCGGACTTAAGTCCTGAATTCTGGCCAGAATTTTTATATGCACCTAATCATTATTAATTGCTTTTATCAAAACATGTTCTCTTTGTACCATAATGTTTGAAATGTGATAGTAATAATTTTACCAATTTGAGATTTATACAAAATGAGAGGAAGTGCCATTGATCAGCAATTGAGTTTGACTCATGGTCATGATCCAATATATTTTGTAAGGGTTTATGGTTTAACCCTTGCCCAAAAGTATGGAAATTTGCTTATTGTGGATAATGTGATTGACTTAGTTGTAAATGTGTAATCAACACTTCCATGTTGGGTAATCAGCCATTTTATTCCATTACCTTTATTTAAATCACAAAATTTCAAAATGATACAAAATGTGTGTAACGAACATTAAAAAGTCTAAGATAGAATTACAAAGTTATGACTGAACTTAGTCACATGACTTTATAAATAATGAGAGCCAAAAATGTTTAATCCAAGTCCATGGACCTTAACATTAGGCATTTTGATAGTAAATATAATTACATTATGTGTTGAAGAGAGTGACCGATGGAAGCAGACAGGATCTCTCCTTTCAATTATGTATTATCAACATCTTTATGTATTATGTGAACCATCAGCAAATTATTAATTTATGTTCTCAAATTTCCAAGACATTTTGTTTTCACAAATGAAGAATTTCTTCATTTCTAAGATAATGAAGAACCGGAAAATATCAATTCATTAGTAGATTGACCATTATTGAAGTTACATCATTTCCCATGCTTTTGATATTCTTTTTGTTTTTTACTTGAGTGATTATAAAACATTATAGGTTGAGTTCTCATGATATCTTTAATCCTCATGAGATATAACTTTTCTGTTTAAAAAATATCATAATGGAATGAAGTTTATTACCTTATTAAAGTACAATTTGTTAAGTTTAATCCTAGCTTACGACAACACATAATGAAATAGTAGCGCTAGTTTGCAGTATCGAAAAAGAGATTCAATTATGTTTTTAAATTTTGTCTTCAAATGTTAAGCACATTATAAAATGACATTAATAGATATGATAACGTAATCCCATATGTTTCATCAGGAATTTTAAGTTTTTTTTAAGCTCATCATTATTCCTTTATTATTATATATTAGTTTAAAAGCCCGTCAAAAATGATTGACATTAATTTATTCCTTCTTAACTTGCTATAACAGTGACATCTATGGACAGAAAATAGAGCAGCGTGACAGACATCGTGACCAAACTTGCCTTTTATTATATTAGATTAGCTTGAATGTTTTTTCCAGAACATATCAAATAGATATGGCTTAATAACAATTAATGTTTGTCAAATTGTAACGTTCACTTTAGTGTGAGTGCTCTAAAGATAATGGGTAATTAAAGCGAGATTTCTGTTAGTTGTTTATTTATCAATTAGAAAAGAAAAAAAAAGACGTTTTTGTTTATAACTAAAATGTTTGCATGAATTAAAATATTAGGCTATATTAATTGTTCTAAATTAAGTAATTTTTAATTTAGAACAATTTAACTTTAGGCAATTTAAACGGAGTCGTGTTTATATGGCAACTAGGCGTGTATGAGATGGAATTGTGTTTGCATGACTTTAGGTAAATTAACCTAGCTGAGACAGGAAAAAAAAAGATCATTTGAATGCAAAACTATGGCAATGGTTGAGACGTGGTTCAGCCACAATTGAAAGAATTGTCAATGTGAATGGGTCTTAATTGACAAAGTTGAAAATAGGATTGATAATACACTTTAAATAAAGACATCTTGATTTTAATTCAAATTAATAAAAAAAAATTATTGGAAAGCTCACTTCTGCTAATTGTTACAGATTTCATATAATGTAGAATTGGGCTTTACTAATAAAACTGTGTTTTACATTCTTTATTTTGTCATAAAAATAAAAAAAGATGATCCAAAGTGCACTGTTCAAAGTAGAGTTGCATTTGAGAAAAAAAAAAGTTATCTAAATGTTTATTAGATGAGAAAGTTAAATAAAATAAATTAGCACAAGAATCCCTCTAAGGAAATATTTAATTGCAATTGTAATTAAGTAAAGAAGTGAACAGCTAAAGTTCAAGTAAATAAAGCATGCTGATATTTTTTAATTTTAAAAATTAACTTTTAGCTATGTTAAAACTATTCTTAGTAAATAATTAAACAAAACCGTTGTTATGTTAGGGCAAGCAAAGCATTAATATTAATTTTACAACTTTATGTAAAATGTATTTTATTTCAATTTCAATGTGAAAGTTAAAAATAATAGCAATGGAATTTCAATTGCATCAAACTTTTATCTG
>PXIH01S0001287.1:44441-54542 GCA_003024985.2 Euperipatoides rowelli
ATGCTAACCAAGCCATTGACAGCAGTTAAAATACACAGATTGTGTAACAAAATAGGACTTATATTTGATTAGGGTTGTTGCCTTGAGAAGGGGTATTGGAAGTCAATGCAACAATATTAATGTTAATTATATTACTGCTGTTGTGGCGCTAGTGTTGTTTTTATAGTTGACCTTTTGTTTTTTCAAAGTGTGCGTATGTTTTAGCATGTTAATAAACATGATTTATTAAACACTAAGTTATTAGTGGTATGTGTTATTATATAATGCTTTACATAACCCATTATAGTATTCATTGTACAATTTTGGGTGACCCAACTGGTTGGAGGGGTAATGCTCTGCACAAAAATACCCTCAACCTCTGGGAGATTACAGCTCCGATCATAGCATTTGTAGATATATGATTTCCTCTTCATATTTGTTGGAAGAAGTGAGCATGGAATGATTTGATTGTCTGGTGTAGTGACTTGTGTAGGTGGTGAGGATGAGGGTGGTGTAGAGGACGATGCGGAAGATGCTTGTGTATCCATTGAAGTGGATGTGAGTGGTGGTGTGGTGAGGATGGACTCCAATGTAGAGGAATCTAGTGTTGATATGAGGGGTGGTGTCGAGATGTTGAAGTCTTGAGATGGTGGGGTGAGTGAGGGTAGTATTGTAGAGGTGTTGGTAGAATCCAATGCAGCTACTTCAAATTCTATATTGGCAAAGTCGGGTATTGGTTGTGCGAACCCATCATAACAATGCTCCGGGTTCGCACGGAATTTCCTCCCCTCTACAGTGGTCTCATCACAGAGGAAATAGCCGCACTTGATGGGGGATGCTGCCGGTGCTGGTGCATTATCATCCTCAATGGTAATTAGCTTTATTACTAGCTCCTTAATGATGGATTTGATATTTTCTAAAAAAAAAAAAATATTGAGTATCTAATAACTAAAATATAAAAACACTTAGAAAATTTTTATAATACATATTTAACATATAGTAAAATAAAAAAGACTTTGCATCGAGGACTTTGGTTGCTCAGGTTTTGCCGTTATGTTTGTGGGTTGCATTGTACTTGAGGTAAGAGACTTTTAAAAAATAACGTTGGATGGTTCTCGGTCTATGGTGGTAGAGGGAAATAGTGACATAACATTATCCAATGGGGTTTTTATACATTAGCTTCGGATTGAAACATCATGACATTATTTAGAGGTTAGCCAATGAGCATCTTTAATGCTTAAAAAATTAGCATAGCTTTCACTGTGGTCCGCACTTTTTAGCCAATCAAAATTAAGCTGCAATTTGATTGGTTCCCGCCTTTTTCACCGGAAGTCGCTCTGAATTCTTCACACCTTCTTGTCAACTCAGTTTTGAAGATTTTAAATATTCCAACTAGATAGGACTTCAAACCCTATCTTTAAAATAGTTGAGATGTTATAGCCGCCATTTTGAATAAATTATAAAATTATTAAAATTTCAATTTTTTGATAAAAAAATTTTGGTGGCCATTTTGATCCACCATTTTGAATAATTAACGACTTATTAAATTTTCATGAAAAAGATTTTTGGTGGCCATCTTGGATTTTTTGCATGATGGGTAATATGCCCATTCCACCATTTTGAATAAATTAACGAGTTATACAATTTTCATAAAAAAAATTTTTTTTAAAAAAATTCTGTCACTATTGTGTATTTCTGCACACTTCCGGTCCACCATCTTGGATTTTGCATGATGGTTAATGTGTCATCAAAAAATTTCAAAGACAGAAACCGGAAGTCAAAAAGTGACCTTGACCTTGACTTCCAGGACAGGAACCAGAAGTCAGCCATCTTGGATTTTTGAATGACCTTGACTTTGATCTAGATTTCCAGGACAGCAACCAAAGTTGAAATGATGTCATTTCCGGTCTTAAAAAACCCCTTAAACCTAGTAAAATTAGGAACATGAAGTCGGCCGTCTTGGCTTTTACAATGCATTATGGGCCATATATTACCCATAATACACCTTAATATAGCATCATATGACATCATTTCCTGTTAAAACCTCTTAAACCTAACTAAAACAGGAATCAGAAGTCGGCCATTTTGGATTTTTAATGACCTTGGCCTAGATACAAACCGGAAGTGATGTCATACCGGAACCGGAAGTGTCCTGGAACCCCCAAATTATATCTACTTATTACACCTTCTGCTTTCCCAACTTTGTATTCTTCTCAGCAGCTCAAGCATATGGCATTAAAGTTTTTTGACAGCTAGATTTTACTTATTTACCCGACAACAAATGATGGGCATTGCCGTACAAAAATTATTAGAAACATTTAATTGGCAAATGGCAATTAAAATGAAATGGTCGGAATAAACTTTATTTAATAAGAAAAATAAACTGTAATCAAAGAGGGAATCACTGAACTAAATTTTTAAGATTTATTTATTTATAGGAATGTTTAGGTCAATTTTGACCTATTAAGATGAGACAAAAAAATAGATTATAATGTAAATACAAATTTTAAGCAAAACAAAATATCTATACAAAAGATAAATTTACAAAATCATCATTTTACCAAAACTTATCTAATTTAGATTAGATAAATATTTGTAATGTATATACGGTATAATTCCTTTTTCTTTATTGTGTTGAAGAGACCTCATTTAAATATTTATAAATAAACAAATGTGAAACCACAATCAATATCAAGATTATGACAATGCTTTGAAACAGTTCAAAATACAATCACTGAAAAACAGACGAATCAAATTTAATGTTCAATTTTTCAAAAAAATTATTTCCAATGTTCCCGCAGTTCTTATCGCAAACTAGCCAGCAAGCAACAGGTAGAATAACTAGAGGTGCCAACAAATTCAATATACCGTATATAAGAACCACTAGAATGGCCAAAAGTCCATTTTATTAAAATGTTAAATCAAAAAAAATTAATATTTACTAATCTAAGTATAAAAATAAGAAAAAAGAATTACTGGTAATATTCTCCCTCCCCCCTCTATTATTATTTTTTTAAATCTAATTATTGTAATATTCTCAACATCCTTTTGGGCTATGAGAATAATATTCTATTGTTAATTTTATTTTTGTGTATTTAATAAAATAAACCTTTAATAATATTATAGTGAGTTGGAGAGTGTGTATTTTTTCTTTTCTGTTTCATTAATAGGTGTCTTCAAGCAATAGCTGAGTTAATTTCAAGATACAATTATTTTCCTAACATGTCATTTACTGAATAAGTGATGTCGATAAATGTCATGTTAAAAGCGATCTGATTAATCGCAGATTGTAAACATTTCTTGAAATAGTCAAACTAGCTTGAATCCTAAAAAAGACTAGGGCCTACCAAAAACTACCTTCAATATGTTTGCTATTATAATAATAATAATCTTATCAGAATACAGTATATGGTTGCAAATGATTCTGTTATCCGCACCAGCAGTTCAGATTTGAAGGAAGAGGGGGAACAAAAACTTGGGGTTTAACATAGCCCTACAGACAAAAGCCTAGAGGTTATTAAATTAGGTATTGTGGTGTCCAAACTAATGTTCAGCTACGCTCAATCCAAGCAGTCACTGTACGATTGAGGTAGGAGATAACCTCACTACGGTAGTACCGGTGTACCCATCTTTTTTTTACAAATGAATTCTCTGTTCATATCTTGATGTAATTGTGTCTCAACTATGAACAGATAACTAATGCCTTTTATGGTATTCCGATGTAGGTTTTGTTGAAAATTAAACTTCATTAAAACATTATGGCTAAACATTTATAGAAGTTAATATCATCAAAGACTATATCTATCTGATTTTACATTTCTCTTATTATAAAGGTTACTAATGACTATCTTTTTCCTCTAAGCTAAACATATAAGTTAAATGAACTCAAGAGCAAATATTTGATTTACCTCAAACAAATTAAATAGATAAATTTTTAGCTAAAAGTGAAATAAAAGAATGGAAGACTTATGTATTATTTTAACAAACAACATTTGGCTGTTTATACAATTATTTTTCATTATCAAGTTTAGTACAGTGTTTAAAAATTATAGGTTATGTAGGCAAATTTTTTTTTCCTTTTTTAGTATTTTACAGTTTTAAAAAAAATGTATTTATAAATATTAAATTTAGGAAAGGCCCAATCCGAGCACCGGAGCATCTCCGAGCTACAGTTCGATGGGATTATCAACCGGATATTTGTAAAGATTATAAAGAAACCGGTTTCTGTGGTTTTGGAGGTAAAGAAACAAAAACATTTTTTTAACATTGCAGTTAATTCTTGATTTACGCAGAGGGTTGTGTTTTTTAAATCGCCATGTAAATCAAAAAACATTAAGTAAAAAAGGAAATCATGGCAATATAAAGAGTTATGGGAAGTGATGAAAACAAACATGGCATTTATTTTAAGTAACAAATGTATATAAAGACCTGGGAGTATTCTTAGATCATAACTTTGATTTTGCTGAACATGCTTTATGTTATATTAAGAACTCTATCAAATTTATTACGGTAGATGCCTTTATTGTTTTATATAATGTACTGTATATATATATACAGCCTTTGATAGAATACTGTGCATTAACAAAATGAATTACTTAGCATTGAGAATGCCTTCAGGGGCATCACAAAATATGTAAAAGGATTTTACAAATTACCTTACTCAATAAGAATTAAAAAAATTAAATGTCTTTACACCATATCAAAAATTTATACAATTAGATCTAGTTTTTATGGTCAAAGAAATTGTCAAGAAAAATAATAGAAATTGTTTTTTTTTATTAAATGATAGAAAAAATTTGAGAACGCATAGATTTTCTGTCAAAGTAATATTTAGTAAATCTATAACTAACAGAAATGTGAAATTTTGGAACACATTACCAGATGATTGTTGTGTTCCTGAAAACATCGAAAATTTCAAAATAAAGATATTTGGATTTATTAAGTTAAAGATAGATGATCTCGTACTATATAATTGATAAGAAAGACATCAGTACGGGAATTTTATAGAGGGTTGTTTTGTGTATGTGTTTTTCATTTTGTTTGTTTTGTGTTTTGATTTACGAGATGTGTACTAGGACTATTTGTCTTTCCTAGCTCTATGAGCTAGTTCAAATAAAATAAATAAAATTCTAATAATTATGAACATTTTGTTAAGTTAATTTGCTTAAAATTGTAGTTATAGATGCGGATAATGGCGGAAGAATCGATTTGGGTTAGGCTAATAAACAGAACATTTATTCATAGAATATTCCCATAAAGAATTTTAAACAATTTGAAATAAATGAATTAATTTCTCTCAGACTATCATAACATTAATAGTACGTTAGGATAGCGCAACATTTCATGCTGGTAGCAAATTTCATGCTAGCTTCCAGCATGAAATTTGCTACACATGTTAACAAATGTATGGGGTACAAAAAACTTCTGAAATATTTGGCTGCCATCTTTAAAAATGGCGGCCAAAAACCAGTTAATCTCTAATAACTCAAAAACGGCTAGGTAATCACTACTGATTAAGGAGTCTGCAGATGTTAGTGAATCTTCATCACTACTAACCACAAACTTGTCTTTAGTTACAAGCAAATTGATTACCGTTGCTAAATTCTTACAAGTTGTAAGAATTTACTGAAAAATTTGGCAGTCTGATAACCATCTCTTTTCCAGATCCTTGTTTCAGTTGTGTGCCCACTTTAAGGCTACCTGGCAAGATCCTATCAAAAACTATGTCCACTCTCTCAAAGTTCAGATGAGAGTTTATTGCAGGTAAAAGTACATTCATGCAATACTCAGAATTTGTCTTTGATGTTTTCGCATTCAACAATAAAATAAGTCAGCAACATGAAACACTATTTTTGTCTACTTCTTCACCATTTTGTTTTTCAGACAGCAGACAGGTAATGACATCTTTTTTTATTTTTTATTTGTTGCCTTTCAAAGTCTTCCAAACTCACTTATTGAAGGTGGATGAAAAAACATTGTCACATCTGTTTCTCTACTCTCACTGGCCACATACAGCTTACAAAATACATTATCACCTTTCTTAAGATCTATTATCTGCATTTGAAGCTTTGACTTAATTGTTTCATTCTTGTCCTTGAATTATGTAGATTGTAACACATGATTGCATGTACAGATGATGTTTTCCCTTCAACAAACCCTTTTATGCAACTTATTCTTATGTCACATCTAGTGAAGCTCTTGTTTATAATTTTACCTAGAATACTTTGTGGTATTTAGCTTCTTGAGCTACAAAGTCTACAGATGAAAGCTTTGATAAAATCTTGTCATCTTGCAGTTCGCTTTGCCAAAAAATACAAATGAAGAACCTAATCCCAGTATTGGGTGTCACAAGATTTTCATCAGTTCAATTACCATCACAAAATAATCAGGAATTCTTAATATTTCATGTTAGGATTCTAGATCGAGTGTGTACTTCCGAAAAAGTTTAAGCACTTTAATCATCTAATTACTTTTGTCTTTTTCTTTGTTTTTCCAGTTTTTATCAACTTTGCCGGGTATGTCTTGTGAAATTTTACTGTGTGATTCAAGAACCCTTTGGTAATCATCAAGTTGGGAAAGGCAACAGACTTTGACAATGCATCAAGTCTGCTTTGAGGGAATTCAGTCCAGTATCTTTTGCATTAATAAGTAGAATTTCTGTATCATATAATGCATCTGTCTATCTAATTACAGGAGGTGGGGCACTGTATCACCTTCTATTAATTCAAAACTTTATGAAATCTTTGTAGTTTACTGAGCTATATAACCTGAAATAAAAAAAATACATTAAAAACAATATTTCTTATAAAGGGTATAACATATAGAGGTTCATTAGTACTTGTATTTTTAGCAAAACTATAGCCGTATTCAACAGTTTTTTTTTGAGAAATTGCCATTCAATTCAAGATTGTGCAGCTATGTTTTTGATCCTACAAAAAATTTTCGTTTTTTTTTAGGCTAAACACTCTGGTCTATTTAACATTTTTTGTATCTTTCACCGTTTTGGAGTTATTAGAGAAAAACTGATTTTCAGCTGCCATTTTCAAAGATAGCAGCCTAAATATTTCAAACAGAATGTGTCTCAGCAGTTTTTTTGTACCCCATATATTACTTAAACTGGTGCAAATCTAGTTTAAGTAATATACACTATAACAAAAGCATAGAAGCTTAATTACTTTCTCATTTTTAAAAGCTTTTAATTTCCTTCTAATTCTAAAATAAGCACATTCGATATATATACTGTATATACAATATATATATATTGTGAATTATGTTATATCAAACAAATGATTGTGTAATTTGAAAAGCGGTCGTAATTCTTAAATTATCTTATTCCAAAAACATGTAAATTAAATATGTGTAAATCAAGAATTACCTGTATTTGTCTTTTGTTTTTTTCTAATTTGTTTTAATATTTTTTGTAATTATTATTTTTATTATTATTACAGATAGTTGTAAGTTTATGCACGACCGTTCAGATTATAAACATGGCTGGCAGCTGGAAAGAGATTGGCAACAAAACACATATGATAATGAAGGTATGTACTTATTTTTAAATTCAGCTATACGGTACCATAGACTGACGATCAAGTGTGCATGTTCACTTATCATTCGTTCAGGAGGAAAAGGGGATGGCACCCTTGTTCGGCACTAAGCTAGTGAATCTTAGATGTACCACAATGTACTGCAAAACTGCCCAGGCACACCTGTCTAGAGTCGGGATTCTTTTAAAAGAATGTTTTTCAAAATAGGCGGACATATTTGGGTTGCATGGAAACACTCTCATGAACCTTAGATGAGATAAAAACTAGAGGGCGCTGTTGCATGGCACTGCTTTGATTTCTTTCAGTGATCAAAAATGTTGTATGGTGACGGCGCACTTGTTTGACAATGAGACGCTTTACCTAACTTTGGCCGAAAAATAGGGATGGGCGCCCTTTGATGGTAAATATTTAGTTTATATTTTANTATTTAAGTAATAAACGTGATACTGTAACTTTGTGTTCTGTTAGATTATCTTAAGTGAAGACACGTACAAGAAAACTCTCAAAATGGCTCGAAAAATCGATTTTTAGAATTTAACATTTTTTAAATTCCCGGTTATTTCTGAATATAATGGTACCAATTTTGACATGAATATTACATTTTTTACTATCAAAATATATTTATTGACCCTAGATGAAGAAATTTTTATCAAAATAATTTTAAAAATAGATTTAAATAGACGAAATTCCATCGTAAATATCTCTACTATTCTTTTAGTTAGAAGCATGCGATTTCTTTTGAAAAATAAAATAAAGCGTCATCTAACGGAATAAATTCACAAAAATCTCAATAGAACACTGCTTCAACCAATAAAATCAAGCTTTACACAAGCGCTTTTGTAAACAAATATCTTGAAATATTGAAATGAGGTGAAAATATGGCTCCTTATTGGTTAATTGTGTCATATGACACACCATTTTTGAACAGCCAATAAAAATTGAGAATTTTTCCTTTTACTTCTAGCAACTTTGCGAGTCATTACCCAACCATGTCTTTTATTTCGGACGAGTATATCATTTAATTTTGATTTGTTACGATTTAAATTCTTTAATATTTTGATTTGTCATTTATTTTTATTAATTAATTAGATAGTTTTAATCGATTGTCTTTGTCATATTTTCAGTCAAGATTTTTTTTTTTTTTTAACCGATGGATTTTGCTGTAGCGATCTTTTACAAATTTTATAATATAATAAAATCTACTATAAAATTTTAATATTTTTGGTTTATGACCATTTAATTAGATTTTTTTTTTCATTTAGAGTACTATAATTAAATGGTTTTATCATTTAAAATTTCAGATTACAACCTACACGTGTTCTCTTTACGAATCCTCCCCCCCCTTTCCTCCCTGATGCTTTATTTTCACATTTCATATCTCTGGCAATTATTTTTTTAACACACTTGAATTAGTTTTAAATAAATTTAATGTTTAATTGTATTTGAATATTTTGACATCAGTTATTTCAACATTTTATTATATTTTGAAGTTATAGACTAGCCTATAATAATTTGACATTTTAAAATAATTGCTATTCTATTTCATCTAAATACAGAACTTTTCTCCAGCATTAAATCTATCATTTCCATATTTTTTTTAATTAGACTTGAAATTTGGTATATAACTATTTTAAAGTACGGGACAGGAAACTATGGAGTCAGTATTTTGATTACACCTATAGATTTACTCATCTTTATTTGGAGTTGGGATAGTGTATGGATAAATAATGCACTGGGCAATCGTTTTTTTTTTATTTATGTACATTTTCAAAGCATAGAGAAGAAATATCACTGAGTTACAACAGATGTATTGATTTATTTCACTTTCAGTGCTCGAATTTCATGATGGTCCTCTGGTCTGAGACCACTAAAAATGTCTATGGACCACTAAAAACTATTTGGGATTGGTCCAGTAAACCCCCTATAAAAATTAACAAATTATACTAAAATTTTACATTGTCTTGTACAGTAATTGAAAAAAAAAATGCTCATTTTGTATACCTTTATGTTAATATAATTTTTTAAGAAAGATATAGATGAAAAACTATTAAAAAAAAATTATTTTCTATTTTAATCAGAAGAAAATAAACACAATAAAATTTACTATTTAAAAATAGTTAATAATTCACAACACAAGATTGCATACTTTATATATTCTCATAAAAATTACTTTTTAATACAAATTAAAGTTTATTCAATAAAAATATTCAAATTAAATAAAGTTTTAATTTTGACAAATTAATACAGTATATAGTATGTCTGCAGATTATCAATTTTATTTATGATCATTTCACACATTCGATTTTTAATCTCTGCTGGAAAATAACTATATTTCACCAGGAATTTTACCAAAAAATCCTCTTCCAAGTTCCTTGTCAAGGGCTGGGAAAAGATTCAAATATTATTGCTATAAAAAACTAAGGCCTTACATGAATATCTAATGATTTTTTTTTGCACACATGCAGGGATAATTAGGCCTATGGTATAGTCTACCATATTTATCAAATTTTGAATTTAAGGTGGCCTAAATAAAAATATTATAAAACATATAAGAATAAACTTATACATTTTTAAAATC
>PXIH01S0001290.1:21220-31953 GCA_003024985.2 Euperipatoides rowelli
TGTAACTTTTAAAATTACGATTAAGATAATTATCTGAACATACTGTATGTATGAATTTAATATCAAAATTCGAAAATATAAGTTTAATATAAAATCTGATTATCTACAGTACTTTTGATCTATGAATTTTTCTATTTTACAGTCTTAAAACTACTTAAATCTCCAGTGATAGAGCTAAATAAAACTACTGTCATCAAGTGTCACGTGATTTAATCATGGCAGCTGCTGCTTTGTTTTTATATTTTAAATAAATCGTAAAAAGGGAAAATAGAAGTTATAATACAATAATAATAAAAAAAAATTCAGATTTTATTCAAAACTCTTAACTTTTCTTACGTTTTATATTGAATCATGAAAAATAAGCAGGATTATTAAGTTTTGCAAAATTCTTCGGCTTTTTTTTTTTTTCATATTTTGCATTATATTGAGCGATTAGGATTTAGGCTATATTTTGTTCGAACTGCTTGGTCCAAAAGACATTTCATTGTTGTGCCATTGTATTCTATTGGGATTTTAAGAATCGTAATTGAAGGTAATTAGACTCATTCTCTAAAGAAGTTAATTGCAAAATTAAAATAGCTGTAGTTTACAGCTATTTTAATCTCTTATTGGACTTTTTTTTCCATTTTTTTTTTTTTTGAATGCGTGTGAATACGCACTTGACATTTTTTGGCGGGTTTTTCCATTTTTTTATGCGTGAAATACGCGTCTAGATGCGTTAACGCGATCTCTGCCAGCATCACATACTGCTAATTCTTTGCTTGGCGTTGGATATAAAACTCTTGCAGACAATTTGATTGTTTGAAAGTTGGGTGCTGTATCTTTAGGTATGGACATTCAGATATTGAATGAAGGTTGTGTCATTGAATAAGCTTTTAGGAGGCATCATGCAAAATGGCACAGAAATGTGCACTAAATTTCAACACTACAACACTGGAATGCCCTTATTCCAAACATAATCGTTTCATATAATTTCCTTCCAATAAGGTGTCTAAAAATTTAGTGTTCCATCTTGTTTTCCAAAGACGAAAAGAAACAGTCATCATTCAACAACTTTGATTATTCAAATGGAAGACTTAATTTGTTTTATATGCAAACAAAAAGCAACACTGAAATTAAAGAAATGTGAAGATGTCTTGAATAATTTGCAGCTCACTGTCCAAGAACTATATGCTTTGCAAAAGATAATGTTAGTACTGCCTGCGATGGAATGGTATTTCCTGCTGTAGTGCATTTCATAAGAAAGAAATTGCATTTGTTAGCATCAGATAATGCAGAGTAGCCTATATGTTCCGTATGCCTGATTTGATAAATAGTTATTAATGAATAGACTCGCTTATTTTCTTGGGGCCAATCCATCTGATTGTCCATTACCTCATTCAACTCATTTTCCTGAGAGAGTTCTTGACCATTTCCCACTTAAAACACAACTTTCAGGCAGAGACTATATTCTATATCATGATGGTGTTATTACTTAAATGTTGACGATGATACACCATTGCATGTGAAAGGTTTATTAAGTGTATAAGAAAGGAATTTCACACACCAATGTCAAATTCGATGTCAGTCTGAAAAATAGTTAGCTTGTCTCTTGTGTTCCTCCTGCTCTTCTGCTCTAGTTCATTCTTTACTATATGGAAATTATGGCTCAGCAGGAATTACAAATAGGGTTCAACAGCATACACTCGCTATTAGCGAATAGATTAGACAACATAGTTCAACACTAAGAGAAAAAAATGAACCACTTTTTCCACTGTTATGTCTAGTATCAGTATATTGGAGGACACAAAAAACTGGAAAATTGTGGCTAGTATGCATATATGAGTCTGTCTATATCATCTAACAGAATTATAGAGATAACAGCAACACTCAGTCATTTGGTAACTGACAGAACCCTTGAAGAAGGTGTTTTTTTGCCCTTCAAATCTGTGTCAAGATCAATTTATAATTGCAGCTTATGATAACAGACCACACTATAGCAGCAGCACATGAGAGTCATCTTTTCATGGGACAGGAATTTCAGTTTCAAATACCTACAGGCAAAAAGGGCAAAAGTTGAAATTTTGTCACAAACATATATGACATGTCAACCAAAGAAATCACAGTGCCATTATGCAGTTGTAAAGTCAGTAACCATCCCTACCAAACATCCATCTGTGCCATAAGTTAGTGAATTCATTTCTGACAAATTGTTACCATCTGCTAAAAGTCTTGAATGATAAGATGAATGAGAGTGGCTTGATCATGTTCTCACAGCTAGAAAGGATGGGCTGCTTTCCATGCCACAAAGCAGGATGGTTTCTCCTTTGAACTAGCTCTTAGTTCTATTCTGCCCCTATTTAATGAAGACTCTTCTTCACCATCGATGGCCAATCATGCAATGGAATTTATGAAGGTAACACATTTTCTGAATCAAATTCCTGTTATGTGCTGATCAACCTTTGTACTCTTTAACTAAACTAGTTCCCGCTGTCTACGTGAATGCGCAAATGTTAAAAAACATGGTAAAATGGGACAAGCTAAAATCCACTTTCGTCTGCTTTTAGGCACCCCTTACTTTGTGCAGCAAGCTTCTCATTAGTGAGCTTTAGTTACCCCCTGCATGATGCATCTATATTTACGTTTTGTGTGATCNCTGTTTTTTAATTAAGTATTATTACTCCGATTGTGTTATAAAATTTATATCCCCTCTTAAGATTAGTATAGAATAATTTATAAATAAAGAATTGAACGCTTTTGACCACGCTGTGGTAATCAACACGGTAGGCCTAGATCGTATGTAGCCTATTGTATATTGCTTTTATTCATATTGTTACAAATTAATTCTAGTATGAAAATTTATATTTTAACTAATTAAAAAAAATATTCTCTATCCACATAATATACATTTAATTATGAGTTATTTAAAATGAATATGGTCGCGAACGTTATGGGCTGAGCGCTAATTTTCAAATATTAAGCTATTAATAACATAAGTTTGGCGGTTGTATTTTTATTTCTAGTATTTAATTATCTATTTTATATTATATATTCAATATGTGCTAGAAAAAAGTAACCTACTGAGCATGACTGCGCTAGAACCTAAACAGGAAGTAGCCAAAATGACCTACTGCGCATGACTGCACTGTAACACACAAATTCTATCTACTACTAATATAGCCTAATTGTATTTTTTTCATGCGTTTTGATTTTTTACCTATGAATATCTTTGAATTTTTGTACTAGCTTAAGTACTTTGGTTTATATTATGTTCTGAAATAAAGCATGTTTTGGTGGGGAAGTGCCACCAAATTAAGTAATAAAAAAGATTTAGGCTAGTCTATAATTCTACAGGTAGTAAAAGGTATGTAGTATGATTACGATATAAAGGTAGGCTACAGTAGGCTATGTAGTGTATGATTATGATATGTTTTATTTTTTTATTTTAATTCATAAGATAAATTAATTTTAATATAACTATGATTTAATTAATTACTTTTGTGTAAAAAAATGGAAAATTGTAGAATAGGCTACATTTTTTTCTTTCAAACATTAAAACATAAATTTAAGTAGGACGAATAACCTTGTGATAAAATTACTAACCGGTTTTGGCCTGTTCGGTAGATTAACTGGTATTCCGGATAATCGATTCAACCCTGTCCCCAATGTACTAATTAAGATAAACTGTTGCCAGTTGCCCCTTCGAACATAACAGCATAAAACCATATACAATGTTATACTGACAAGTCAAGCCGTGACGCTTTGGAATGATATAAAAGGAAAGGATCAAACTTTGGAATCAGTCTCGTTGGGACCGGGGACAGTCACTTCCCCTATAACTTGTTCACCTGATTGAATATCAGTGCTGAAGCCTAGTACCCCAAACTTTATGTATATTTAATTATCCGTCTTTTAATTCTGCTAAGCCGCCCTGTTTATGTTATACGTTCCCGATATATAAGATCGAACTCTTTCATTTATGAACTATCCTTCATGATAATGTTTATGTGGCCGACGATGAACTAGTGACCGCCAGGATGTTTAATCACCTTCTTAGACAATAGGTATCTATCCTTACTTTATGGCTCTATAGACTAGATAATTTTTTATCATTTGTATACTGCTTCATAGTGCTCTCATATCGCTAATGACCAAGCTCATGCTTTCCATCCGATAATAAACATATACCCCATTCTTTTACAGCAGCCCCCTTAAAGAGAAGACTCCCCTCTAGTGATTATCCGCATCTCACTTGTTTATGACATAGAGGTTAGATAAAATAAGAGCTAGCTAGGTACAGATCTACTGACCCTATCTAGCCTCCTGTTATAAAATGGTGTTTTAAACCTGGTTCAAACCCCCCACCCCCCACAAAAAAACAACTCACAAACCAATTTCAAATATTTTTTTAGATAGCTGAAAACAAATAATAGTCATACCGATGTACAGAATTAAAAAAATGTATGGATTGAAGTGAAATAACATCTGAGAAAATATATATAGTGTATTATATCTCAATTGTTTATGACAAAGAGATTAGCTGAAGTAACAGCTATCTAAGTACAGATAATCCCTTTCTACCGTTAATTATTTTTTATTATTTTTGGAAGTTAATTATTTTTTATCTTTGCCAGAAAATATGGTGCGATTTTATAAAAGAAAAACTAATCAAGGTTACAGAACCATAGATGTACTTAAAATTAGCACCCCAGGAAGTCTCATTTGGGAGAAGTTCAATATTACATGCTGCTGAAGCTTAGAAAATAAACTTTATAACTCTTTTCATTTTATAAAAATACAAAAAGCTCAGATAATGAACCAGCCTGTACATATGGGTTATGCCAAACCACATCAATTTTTTTTTTCAGACCAGCAGGAGTCTGAATTGGCTGAATATACAAAACATTCATACAAGATATATTATGTATCAACAACAAAAAAATTTGGACACCTTGCATATGAGTATGCAATATCAAATAAAATAGACATTCCAATGAAATGGGATGAAATTAAAACAGTATCATGTGATTGGCTCTATGGTTTTATAAAATGGTGCTGAACACTGTCTATTCAAACTCCAGAAGCTGCAAGCTTATTAAGCAGAGCAACTAGTTTCAATAAACAAAATGTCAAAGAATTTCAAAATAATTTAGCAGTTGTCTGTGACACTTACAAATTTGAATTCAATGATGTATGCAACATTGATGAAACTGGAGTAATAACTGTCCAGCAACCATCAAAAGTGATTGCTGTCAGAGGAACCAAACAAGTTGGATTTGTAACATTTGCTTAACAAAGGACATTAGTGACAATAATTTTTGCAGCTAATGCTTATGGGAACAAAGTTCTATCATTTTTTATTTTTCCGAGAAATATTTTTCAAGGCTCACTTTATAATTGATGGTCCTCCATGGTGTGCCTGGGCCACAAATCCAAGTGTATGGGTTACAAAGAAATAATTTCTAAGTTTCATGGAGCACTTTGTGAAATACGTGAGATGTTCAAAAAAAATGTGTTAGTTGTATTAGACAATCACATTTTTCACTTGGCTATTGCAATCTTAAATTACTGTGAAAAGAATGGAATAGTTATCTTATTCCCACCATATACAGTACATCACATCAACTCCAGCCTTTAGATCTGTCTGTATATGATCATTCGAGAAACATTAACATATGAAACCTGCATTATCCAGAGGGGCAAGTACTAGAAATATTATGGCAGGTTTGATTCCTTAGGGATCTGGCCATTTAATAGAAAATTTTTTACTGACAAAGATTTCTTACCAGCTTGATTAACAGATTGCTCTGAACCAAATGTTTTGAAAATCTGTGATCCTCTAGTGGCAGTGGGAATTTCTTCTTCTATCAGTAATGATTGAATCCAGCCCTCAACAAGCACATCAAGAAGTTCTGGAAACTTTGACAATTGTGCAAACAATGATATTTGTTAAGAAACAACATCTTCAGAAAAAAAATCATAATACAGCATGACAAATATATGTTCTCCCAAGAAATTTGTCTAAATCTGAAAGCTGGAGAACGGAAAACCAAAAATACATGCAGAAACTTAAGTCAGCCATCTTAACTAGCATTAGCATGTCTGTCAAAAATGAAACTAAGGAATGGAAAAGAGAATAAACAAGGCAAACACGATCAAAACAGTTATTTGTAAGAAATGGTGTGAAAAAGAATGAAAAAAAAAAAAGGAGGTAATTCTTCAAACGATTATTATTCCAGTTCTAAAGATTAAGAATGTCTGTATCGGAAATGCCTACAACCTTGGTTTACATCAAAACCAGATGAAAAATAGTTACAAGCTGCATAAAATGGGCACATGCTAAATGTGTTTCTACAAGTACTATGGATCCTTTTTATACCTGTCTCAATTTCAAATCAGACTCAGATTAAAGGAGAGGGATGACTGATAATATATAAATTCAATATCATTTTAATTTCAATACTTTGCATTGTAATTTTATTCAACTGTTTAATAAATGTGTGAACCCTTGATCTATGTTTACCCTCTGACTATTAATAAAAAGTAAGTTTTCCTTGCTCTCCAACTTAGGGGCCAATATGTCCCACCTTGTTACCCAGGCGGGAGTATTCTTAACAAGGAGGGAGGATATTTACTATTACCTAACCCAACCATAACCCTAACCTTTAAAGTCATATCTGACATGTTCATGATCAAGGCATAAATTTATTGCCAAAAACAGGAAATGTAATAAATAAACCATGTCATTGCTGTGACGACCATGACAGCAACCAATGAAATTATTGTTGTCTCCACCGTTATGCCTCCACTGCACTTATCCGATAGCAGTGTTACAAGAGACAATATTTGGTTGATGGGCCAGTATGGTCCCATCTATGTATATATATATACAGTATATTATATATATATGTGTGTGTGTATGTTTATAATTCATCCATTAAATGAATTTGAATATGTCTCTCCAGAGATTACTATTGCAGATAAGATTGATTCTACTGATGAAGAGCATGTGGATCCAATAAAGGATCATCCATTTATGGTTTTAGAAAGCTGCCGCATGACTAAAGAAACATATTCTGCTTTAATCCTGTAAATTCTAGCATTATAAAGAACCATATACAAGGTACTGCAATCAGCATCAAGCAAAAATATATCTGCAGAATATTAGGTGGTGGTCAAACCAACCGACAATTGCCAATATACTTTTGTCTGGTGCAATACGTTTTGCTGGGACCTCTGCTACCAAATTTTAAGATTGTTGAAGAATTTTAGACGTGTCACAATATCTGTAGACACATTTGTTTCTCATCAGACTCAATATTTGTAGCCAGCCATACTATCATCATAGAAATTTTTATAGTCCAAGTTTGTTGCCCTCTTAAAGTCGCAAACTCGGATTATCATAGGCAATGATGCAAGATGTGATATGCCAGATCACAGTGCAAAGCTTGGTTCATACAAGTTTTTGGAAATCAACATNAAAAAGATTATTCAGGTGGAACTTGTCCAGAANAATNAGGTAGGCAATAGTTACAATAGGAAAAGACAGGACTGAACAGAGGATTGCAATTTTTTTTCAACATATTACACAAGCAGAGATTAGTATGTTACAGATACACATCCACAAATTGCAAAGTTTTTCCGGGATATGGGAATAATTCACAACTTTAACCTTTGGCAAATAGCTAAGGTTTCAGTAGGAGAATGGCTTGTGATGAGTTAAGATCTGTAGGGTTAGAATGGAATAACTCATCATGAGATCTTACTCGCTGCACTACATTTCAATGAAAATTCTGGTAGAAATAAGGCTGAAAGATGATGGCAGCCATCATAATGTCATTGAATTTAAAAGATTAAAACCAGGGTATCATGCAGTACGGAATGTTCCTGTAAATAGTACTTTCAATTATGTTGCAGATTTAATGCAGATCTTAATCCAAATTGTTGAAGCATCAATTACTCCAGCACCATTACCATAAGTGCCTGCTCCATTATCCAGCACCTTTAATCATCCAGATAAAAATGAGGCCGTTGAAGCACACCAAAATTGTTTTATTAATTTTTTGTGTGGAAGATAAGTCATTGTTTTATTTTACTGTTATGCGCTGTTTCTTCCTGGCAAGACAGATATTGGATTAGTTGTTTCAGGACAAATTGAACAAGGCTCCTTTCACTTATAGAACATTTGTTTGAAACATCAACAATTATTCAAAATTTAAACTTTTTTGCCAACAATTATTGACATTTTTAAAATCCTTTATTAGGAATGTTCTATAAATTCTATCAAAAATTTATGTTTGCCCCATATGCAGGTTTTGTCTAAGTAATTATAGTAAAATTACCAAATAACTAAGTTATTTTGTAACTCAAATGCCATTATATTTTTGTGAAATGTCATCCTTGATGCAAAAGCAGAGATAAATATTTACCATCTAATTTTTTGGTTAAAAGTTTACATCATTTAATTGGAAAAAATGAGCTTTTTTTTTTTTTTTGATGCTTTTTTGGGTGTTGCAAAGATGACAATGAAAAAGATTGCAAAAATAATTCTCAACAAGATTTTGCGAGTCCAACACAACCAAAACCTATTCCATCTGACTTTGGTCAAAATAAGTCTTGGCATTGAGATAAACCATTGGACCGGTCACATAATTGCTCAGTCCAATACAACCAAAGCCTATTCCATTTGGCTTTGGTTAAAATGAGTCTTTGCATGGGGATAAACCATTGGACCAATGACAGTTTTCTTGGTCTCTGATCAAGAATATTACCATCATGAAGGAAAACGGTTCCCATTGTGTGGCTTGCCATCAAGAAAAGTAACATGGTTCCTATTCCGAGGCTTTCCTGTGAGCATGTCCGGTTTGTGACCAACAAAATCACCATCAGGAAAAGGGACATGTTTGGTACACATTCAAAAAAGAAAGAGAACTATTCGGAGTAGTTATCATTGACAACAAAATGATTAATTCTTCTAAGAACAAATTATTAAAGAGGAATTCCATGTTGAAAAGGAAGTCAATATTATAGAGGAAGTTTATCAATCAAGTTATCATCGCCAATAAAATTATTTCTCTTATGAAAACTTAAACAATATTGAAGAAGTCAATATTGAAGAGGAAATTCATTAACTAATACAAAAAAATAACTGGAGGAATAAGGTGAAAAAGTTGTTTGTCAGAAAAAGGAAGACAAATCACTGAATAGATGATTAGCGTTACTGATTAGATGTGAAATGTTTGGATAGTGATGAAGATAGAAATTGAAGGAATCACCGGAAGACCAACTGAACTGACAGTCTCTCTTTATGGAGAAATAAAAGAAATTAACATGGCTTATTGGGTAAATGGTTCTTAAAATGGTATAACTGTTCACATTTATTCCTAAATATAATTTTTTCAATTTTAGTTTGTACTACAAATCTTAAACAAAGTTTTATTTCCTCGGTAGCCTATTGGAAATTGGTAAACTGGATCAGCTTTTGTGTTTATATATCTGGAAACATGGAATGGATGTGAACTATGTCTATGAAATTTTAAATGTTCGGCAATTTTATGTATAAAGCCTGTATAATGATGTATTTGAATCAGCGTGTATGTTTTACGGAAATAAATTTCAGCGGTGGATTTTAAGAAGCTAGACGGGTGATTTCTACCAAGCAGCAGGATCTTATATATGCCTGGTCGCCTCTTCCATTGAGTATGGAGATGTCTTCCAATCTTCAGAGATCATAACTCTTTGACTTCCTGAAACCTTCTCCCTGTTTGTCTGAAGATTTGCCCTATTAATACTGTTATGAAGTGGGTGTTTCATATTTTCTTGCTTGTGTTTTTGTTTAAATTGCCTAATATTATTTAAAATACGTAAACAGTGTTCCTGACAATTCCTATTGGATTATTAACACGTGATATATTCCATATTTCTAATATGACATTTTTTAATCAGACCATAGCTCATTATTATAGTTCACGACTCTTCCTTGTAAAAATAGTTCATGAGTGAGCCATATTCTTTAGCTAACGTAGATAAAACCAGTAAATTTGATTGTAGAAATACGTGGATTAGGCTACTAGGCTACAATTTGATTAAAATATACTTGTAAATAGCAATTATTTAAAATAGCAATATTGGTCTGGCAATTAAATATTAAATTAGGCAAAAGCAACACCCTTCTAAGCTTAACTAATCATCCACACTTTCAACAATATTGATATTACAAAATAAAACAATATTTTGAGATGATCCAAAATAGAAAATCTAATAATAAAGTTATAAATTATGCAGAATAAATTTATTTTCATATTCCTTTTTCTTTTTAGATGCATAGAACCCCTACTCCTGTCTATACAGTAAATATAACTTTTGTATATCCTATAGAAAATACAGTATGATTTATAACAGATAAAATATTTATATTGGGTCATTTCACAGTATTTTGAAACTGAATCATACAAAAATAAAATTTTAGTATTTAGGATGTTATAGCCTATATCAAATTAAAGGTAGGAAATTATAGATTATGAATATACCATTAACTTAATTGTTGCTTTGACATAGAAAATAATAATGACACTTAAATGATATTTTTTATTCAAATGTGTGTTGACAGAAAAACAGTGAAATTTTTAAGTACACAGTTCAGAATAGATAATATCATCTATATCAGGGGTGTCGGCTAATTTTTACATAAGATCTACTTTGCCAGTCAAAATCCATCCACGATCTACTTTTTCAAAAATTCCACAGGAGAAGGG
>PXIH01S0001293.1:33712-44287 GCA_003024985.2 Euperipatoides rowelli
AATGGGAGTGTTTACCATAGTTCCAAACATGACACAAAATTCTGGGTCCAAACAAAAAATTACCATTGATTTAGACTAGTTTATAATTATTTGATCTTTAGCAACTAAACATTATTCATAACTCATAAGGTCAATGACAACTCTAAAATTTCTAGAAATGGATTCAATTTTTATTTGCTGTCTGTCCGTCATTTAAATTGAAAAAAAAAAATCGTAAAGTATTTTGCTGTAGATTTTTATACATTTTTACATGATTTTATTTAAGTTGATTTGTCTGTCCTGGTGGTCAAATCTTGCAATCAGTTTTAACCCACTTCTACTGAACTGATTTTGCTGACATGTTGCAGACATGCTAGTTTCTGATGACAATACAATTTGGTATAATTATTTTCAATTTTCACCACCAGGGGGCGCTGAAATACGCAGTTTTAATTTTCACCACCAGGGGCCACTGCAATCCATGGTTTTCATTAAAAATTTGAACAGAATCAGAATGAGGGGTGTGAGAGTAAGATTAAGATGGTTATGGTCCATCCCCAGTTTTTTTAAGTATTTTTAAAAATAAATTTTATTATATTTAGATCATTTAAGAAATCATTTCAAACCAACAAATTTACTAAACTTTTTAATCTATTTTAAATAAAAACATTATATAAATCAACTGAGAACATTAATTAAAATAGATATGTATTTTTAATGGTATTATTCCTGAATTTAGTAGCTTTGATATCTAAAAAGAATATTGAAGAATAGATTTTTTGCAAATATAGTCTATAGTAAAATTAATTCCTAGACC
This sequence comes from Euperipatoides rowelli, assembly GCA_003024985.2. Classification (NCBI taxonomy): domain Eukaryota; kingdom Metazoa; phylum Onychophora; class Udeonychophora; order Euonychophora; family Peripatopsidae; genus Euperipatoides; species Euperipatoides rowelli. The sequence continues at coordinate 34,509 of PXIH01S0001293.1, forward strand.
CATACTCATACTGTTCAAATCTCAAAGGATTATTAGCCTAAGTGTGTCTTAGACTATTTGTTAGAAAAAAATTGTTGAGACCAGTGAAAAAAAATTGTTGAGACCAGTGAAAAACTAGAATTTTAAGAAGTTTAATTTTATCCAAGTCTAATAACATTCATATATGTTGACAGTTTTAGGCCTGATGAAAAACCATTGAGCCTAAATGCATAAATTTCAATACCCAATTAAAAAAATATCAGAACAAGACTCGATAAACCTGACCCAAGGCCCGAAGTTGGGCTGGGTTTTTTGGGACACTGATACACACATATAAAAACATTTATTATTTCTGTCCTGATCTTGCTAATAATCTTTTCTTTTCTTTTTAAATTAACCACTCTATATAGTGATTGTGGGGTTTTGTTTTTGCTGCTACAAGAACTTTTTTCTTCAGAAAGGAATCACAAAATCTGCAAATTGGGAATTTTTAAAAGCCTTTTCTCTGATATAGTTTAAATTAAATTTTTACACACTAAATAATAAATAAATGGCTTGAAAAGATTTTGAACATAATCAATTTTTTTTTTTTACTACAANGGACCCCACCATACCAGTAGTGCAACAAAAAAGTCACCATACCAGTTAGGGGTTAAGTTTGCTGTCCAAAATGATACCCAAAAGTTTACATGATGAATCAACAATTTCAGTACTCTTCAATGAAAAAGACTGTGTCTTGTCTCTATTTAAGAGAAAACCATTCGATCTAAATGACAGATCAGCCTCTTTAAAGAACTTATCCATTTAATGACAATTAATGAAAAGAAATCAGTTTATATGACCTGTTCACCTACCAAGGCAGGTCAACCATCAGATAAATATAAAGTTAGGCTACATAAAAATACTTGTTTTTTTAATGGGGAGGGAGAAATTAAATTTTTACACACTAAATAATAAATAAATGGCTTGAAAAGATTTTGAACATAATCAATTTTTTTTTTTTACTACAAAATAATAAAATAATTTAATACTTTTTCTTTTTTATAAAGTTTTATCTATATATCTATATCCAGTGCTTTTTTTCTGATGGTGCTCAACGGTACTCAGTACCGGCACCTTTTTTTTTCAGCAATAGAATAAACAAGGACTAACTATTTTTTTCCATTTTTACTTAATATCAGCATGTGAGTAGGGTACCCCTACCTTTTTCCTTAGAAAAAAAAAACACTTTTTTTTTCTTTTTTCATGCCTACCCTCTTGTATAACCATGTTTTTTCAACAGATTTAGACTTGCCTTGGTCTCTCAAGTCAAATAACATGTATTCTACATGGTTGGCACTCATTGCTTTCAAAATACAGGTATGGATTTCATCTGCATATCCAGGGGTCTATGAGGATACACACTACCCATTTTTAAAAACTAACCCCTTAACCTAAGACCCTAAGAAAATTTGGTGTTCATCATGTCAATAAACAATTGAATATTAAGAAAAATATATTCATTTATTATTTCTCAAATTTTCCATTTACTTAAATCTCATTTTAAGAAAAATCAACAAGGGTAACAATTGATATACTGTAGATATATACTATTTATGAGTATTAAATAGTAATGACTCATTTTTCATGTTTCCCAGCATTATATTGAACATTTTTATGGTGTAGTTACACCTGTTATTGTTTTTAAAGGAATTACGCCTAGTAATGACATCTTACATCTATATGAACATAAGTGTCTGGATATCAGACCTACCATTGTCATACTGCCTATTAGATGTCTAGTAGCCTTAACCATGTACTACCCAAACTCACCCATGAATATAATAGCAAATTAAACTATCTCTAACCTTAACAGAACACTGACCCTAACTCCAAATTAAATATTAAAACATAATAGATAAACAAATCAATAAAACAACAGTCAATCAGAGGGTTGGCTTGCAGATAGAATGCAAGTTGAACTTTGATTGGCTGTTTTTGAGCTGCATGAGAATGTTAGGTCTGAGCTCCAGGCGCTAGTGATAGACTGCCTTATTGTGTCACCTAGACATAATAAGTGATTTCAATACTTTAATTTCATTAATTCCCGCTAAATGTTCAATTTTTTTTTACATATCATAACAAAGAAGTATTCAGAGCAGAGTGATAGTGAAAAAAAAAAGAATTACGTTAACCGTTTAAGTTTAAACTTAGCAAATTCAGGAGCTCCTTTGATTGGTTAATGGCTGAGCTGATAGAAGTTGTCTTAAAAATTAAAATTTTCACAAATTTATTTCAGGCTGGTTACTTTGGCCAATTGTGACTGATTGGCTTATTTGAGTAAAAGGCCCCGTGCTAGTAAAAAGTGGATTATTTTTTGTCATCTGATGAGTGAATAAGAATAAGAATATTTTATTTGTCATTAAACAATGCAATTGCAATCAACATCGTCAGAATACTCAAAAATACATATCTATACAATATTTAAAAAATCAGCCCTAAAATATTCATCAATTCAATAAAAAGGATTTCTAATCAGCCATTTAGTAATTTCTGGCTTGAATGACTGTCTGTTCATATCAGTTATCCTCATAGGCAACCTATTGTAAACTCAGACCCATCTCACCAAAATGCTTCATAGTCTTAGTTAGTCTACAATGTGGTGCATTTAAAGTGTTATGACCTCTAGTATCATGACTATGAATCACATTTCTATTTGTCAAGATATCCAAGTTATCTTTAGCATACAGCAAAAGTTCCTTTATATAANGGGGTGCACTGTAAGCCCCCAACAGGGTCCAGGGGCGGACCCCTGGAAGCTGTTAGTTTTTAAGGCTTTTAAATACTTAAAATGAGCTCTGCCGCTACTTAAAAATGTTGAAATTTAAAATAACTTAACATATAAAAAGTTGTATTCATTAAAAATATATATTTTTATATTTATGAAATTATTCATTTATATATAGTTTTATTTTTCATTTGTTGCATTTTATTTACCTATTTCAATACCACAGTCATAAGCATTGACTTTCTTTCAAAGTCCAGGATATTTTAAAGATTGTTCTCCAAAATGCAAAAGCTTTTGCAAAGTATAATCTTTGACTGTTTGTACAAAAATGTTTTATCATTAAAAATGTTTAAATTTATAATTTTGAAAATAATTTTACTATAAAATCTTGACAGGAAATAAAAAAATTTAAAGACTGACTTTGAACTGTTTTTATTATCATTAATAATAACTTGCTGTCAGGGCCCCCGCATCCTAACCGGGGTCCCAGAACTGGAAATCCAGACAGGGCTTGATACCACTACCGTTTATATTTTTGACAAGTTTTTTTATATTTTTTTTGGCTGTGAAGTATGTCATAACTATTTAGTTTCTTATGTATTTTAGTCATACATGCTCTCCCCCCCCCTCACTGGCCATGGGCCCAAGGACTACAGCTCCTTATGAGTGTGTGTGTGTGTGCTTGCTGTATAAAAATCTAATTGTTTTTAACACCAATATACTGTATATCCTAATATATAATGCAACACAGGTTAATACTACAGTATATCAATAATAGCATTATCACACACACCCTATTTTTATTATTTAAATGGAAAGCTCAAAAAAATCCAAAAATTTGGAGAAAAGTAAAAGCTAGTTTACTTTTGAATTGTTCCAATCTCTATATAAGAACATTTAATTTTTTTTTTTTTTTTTTTAGGGGGGTGGGTGAGCCAAGGTCGGCTGACCAGCCGACCTTGGCCGTCGGACATTGTGGGGCAATGTTATTTATTAACTAGTGGGAGTTAGGATTATCTTTGGGGTGAAAGTACTGTAAAAAAATGTAATTGCTTTGTTCTTATTTCATAATAAATAAATAATAATAAACTAAAAAAAATAATAAGGCAGCTGTCAGCAGAGCTATTTTTAATCTTGGATTTTACGGAGCTCCAGAATTTGCTAGGCAGACGCTAGTTATATTTTGCTATTAGTTTTTTCTGTAAACAGTAATGAACGACACCTATCGTCAAAATATGGATATTTGACTGTAAACGGTGAAACGTTTATTACAAAAGGTGGGCTTTTAAAGCAATTTAGTTTTGCCTTTTAATTATTTTAAAATTCTCTAAAGATCTCACAATCAAATATGAATATATTGTAATAATGCGAAAGTGAAAATTGTGTACTAATTAAATAAAAAGGTTAACTTTGTCTGTTACGACAACGGACCTATAAGAACGCTAATAAGTGAAGGTCTGGCAAAATTTGGAAAATAAATAAATATTGGTGTCAAGAAAATTTGATTTAATTTTGTTAAAATTATAAAATAGGTTTTTATATTGGCCTATTAATTTAATCTAAAATCTTATCAAACACAGTATGTGGATAGATTAGGAAGAATATCAGCCTATTACCTCATTTTCGCCTCTATATTCATGTAGACTAGAGAGATAAATTTAATTTCTTTAGTATTAACAAGAAACAATTCACGTGTGTACAATTTTCGAGTTGTAATTATGGCTAATGAAAGTTCAAGAAAATATCATCACAGAAATGCATTTTTTTAAATAGTTGACACATTTGACAAAAATAACTTCCTGCTACAAATCCTTTAAAAGCAAACTTAATTTATTGATGAAATCAAAGCTAGTGATAAGTTAATAAATTATTAACTTGTCACTATGATTCTTTTTTTTAAAATTAATATGGTGAATAAGTCTAAATAGCGACTACAAATAATTATTTATTGTCTGATTTGTCTCAACAACTAAATTGATTGCATTTTTTAGGAAACTGGTTTGTGAAAATTATTTATATTTTCATTAAATATAAGGCAGAGCCTTGTTACAAAATATGTCGTAAAAGCAGAAATAAGATATATATTAAAAAAAAGCAAAAACTAGTAATTAGTGAGTAGCTAGTATTTGAATTTAAAAATAGGCCTACCGTACATCAAGATATCTCTTAAATGATAAAATTGAATTGACATCAAAGAGTTCTAAAAGTAGTTCATCTATAGAGGTACTTTTTTTGTGTAGGCTAGAATAGAAGATGCCCATTTGTTCTTTGTTACAAAAAAATACAAGCTACCGGTACCTTAAATTCAGTTAGCAAAGCCATTGTTTTGGGGGCTGATTAGCACCTATAAGGTTAGAGAAATTTTAAACTGGATTCCTGTCACACAAAATTGAAATTTGCAAAAATTTTTATGAAAATGCAAAGTGGTGTATCCACAACTGATACAACTTTATTTCTCACAATCGTAACATAGGACAAAATAGTTTCAAAAATCTTAGTACTCATCACAGGAAATCGTTCCTTCTTTCATATGGTGCCTAAAATTTGGAATGAGATTTCCTTTATGGATCAAACAATATAGGCTTACTCAGTTTTGTCATTTAGAAATTATCACTGATTACTAGCATGTAAATTATTTATAATTTTTCCAAGATTTTATATTGCGTTCTTATTTTTTCTATTGTTTTTGTTTAGATACTTTTTTTTATATTTTTACTCTAATGAATGGATCTTGAAAAGTGTTTTGAGATGAAAATCCAGTGATTTTGTAATTCTAATTCAAAGTTATTTAACTTTTATTCTTGTAATTAGTTTGTTATAAGTTGAGAAAATGAAGAATGCCAACCAAACTATTACCGGTAGGCTACTATTTTAATTTATACATATGAAGATTGTTCCATTAATGCTGCATTCTTGAAATAATATAATGTGCTAATTCAAAGAAATAAAGAAAAAAATTTTTGCCAGAAAAAAAAAATTGAGTAGCCTACACCTAACTAGGAATTGAATTTAATCCCTCGGAGGTACAGTATGATGGGTAGTCTTTTATTATCCTAATCACTAATCAAAAAACATTAATTGCCTAATATTGATTATTTTTTAGATTTTCAAATCCTTTAATAGTAATAACTGATGAAATCAATGGTGATGTTAAATCATGCAGGTCAGTGATTAAGCTAGATAACGAAACTTTATTGGGGGGAGAGAAATGAGAAATTTCCCAATTCTGACTCCCAAATTCTCAACTATTGACCAGTTTTATTTCTCCTGGTTTTTTTTCCAACTACCAACAACGAAATTTCCAAAAGCCTTTTTTTGGACTTTCAGTCAAAGTTTGAGGGGAAACCGCCCCCTCCCCATTAGTGACGCCACTGGCCCAGATTTGCTGGTTAAATGTGATCCCAGACATTTCATATTGTGACACCGGGCATAAATCTGGATAAAGATTAAAAAAATCTTTAGCAAACCTAACCGATAATAAGGTTTGCCTATCTTCTAGGGAGTTCATATTAAAAAGCTCTAATGCACTATTATAATTGGTGAAGTCTTTTCCCAAAATGATTCTCAAAACTCTTATTTGGAATCTATCTATGTTCTTAACCTGTTCCTTCGTTAGGCCACTCGCCCAGACAACACACCCATAATCCAAAATCGGTAACAAAAATTATTTGTAGACATTTACAGTATTAATGCTTTAGTAGGTACCTTTTGACTTTATACAAAATGATTTTTTTCTTGCAGACAATAGTAATTCATTAACCTGAACATCACACTTCATGTTACTCTGAATATAAAGGCCTAGAATTTTGTTAAAATCATTACAATTTTTTCTTGATCAATTTGAATATCTAGAACAATGGGTGTTTTAAGAAAACTATGAATCATTATCTTCGATTTCTCAGGGTTTAAGTGCATTCCTTTGAGTCATTTGAAATAACATTAAAACTTTTTTAAACAATTTCATTTAAGGATGACTTTGAACCCTAACATACTACTGTTAAGTCATCGATAAATTTAAAATGTAAAGGTAGATTTTTGGCAATATCATTAGTAGCAATTGTAAAAATAAATGAGCCTAACGAGGATCCCAGAGGTACTCAGTTTGAGTAATTAAAGCTAATCCAATCATTTCCGTCAATTGACATCATCTGTTGCCTATCGGAAAGAAAAGAAGCAAGCCATTTTACTAAATTTGGAGATGGGTTTAATTTAAAAAGTTCCTTAATAAAAAAATTATGGTTAATTTTACTAAATTTGGGTTCAGCAAATTTGGGTTCAGCAAATTTAGCCAAAATGCTATTTATGTATTCTTAAATAATATTTTAATAATGAAAATTTCAGTATTAAAATTTATTTGGCTATGAACATCATATTTTTTTGCTAAAAGTTATTTACTATAATTAACCAAATGGCTAATTATATTTTTTGCTCACTGAATAAAAGTGATTTATTGATGAATAAATTTTGTCAAAAATATTGGTCTTACTGGTTATTTTTCCTACTAAATAGGTTAAAAATTCCAAACCTAGATTTAAAAAAAAAAGATATATATTTTTAAATCTACTTCATTTCTTCAGTTTTTCAGAAGAAAAACACTAGGCTACATCAATCTTTCACAGTTTTCAAAACTATAGTCATAGAATCATGAAAGTATTGTAAATTTCAAAGCTGTATTACCGTAATAAGCAAAGCATCAATTTTAAATATTACAGACCGAAATAATACTTATTTTAGTAATTTTTAAAAATGTGTATACAATGATGCAATAGAAAAAACTTAAATTTTTCATTGACAGGTGACTAAATACATCAATTTTTTTAAAAAATAAATTCTGGGGACTTTGTTCCCTTAAACGTCCATCAGGGCTCTGCCCCTGGACCTCCACCTTGACTTCTGTGCCAGTCTTGTATATGGTTTTATTGGATAGGCCATGTTTAAATTTTATGTATGGAAATGCGAAGAACAATGAGTAGCCTATGTTTTAAAAAACATTCACTTATTATTTTTATTGTCAGACAAAAGTATAAAATGTAGATTGAGCTAAAAAAAACTTTTTTTATTTTTTTAACTACTGTACACAGAAAAAAATATCTCTCACCAAGATTGGCTTTAAGAATTAACAAGCTAATGATGTAATAATTCCTATTTTACTATACTGTTTTATATTTGAATCACCTTTTTTTTTTAAATGCCTTTTAGGTACGGTATACATTTGAATAAATAAATTTGCAAATTTATTTAAAAAAAATTATTATTATACGCTGATTATTTCAAGTAACACTGTAATTATTTTTGTTGTTTCAATGTAGGCTACTTGTATTTCTTTTTTTTTTTAAATTTTGACATGACAATTATAAGATACTACATCATGATGGAACTAATGATTATTTGCACAAGAAATTAATTACAATTATTTAAATAAATCTGCTCATAATAATATTAAAAAAAAAATTAAAACTTGTTATTTTAACAAAAAAAAAAACACTAATATAATTTGATTTTAAGGTTTACTTCTCCTTTATTTAAAAAAATGATGTTATTGCACATACTATTGGTTTAGTTAAGAGAATTAATTTATTGTGCATTTATTTTTTATTTTCTCATTTCAGGACATTCATATTGCATAATATTTAGTAATTGGTCGAGAAAAATTTTATTTAATGGATATTGCTAGCCGTATTATTCCATCAAATGGAAAAAGCTGAAGTTTCCAAATGTACTAATGGAAATGGTGACAGCAACAAATTGTCTTGTATTACCGGAATATCAAGTCCCGACATCATGACTGTTAATGGCATCCATTCGACCCATTCACCAAAAGATGACTCGTGGGCTGACGATGTGGAAAATATCAGTAAATCTACTACAATACCTACAAAACGTCCTGATAGTTTATCATTATTAAAGCCTATTCCTTCCCTAAAGTCAACAGAAGATGTCGGTAATGATTCATCCAGTGGGAGTTCTACATCTGATAATAATCAAGATGATGATGATGATTTGATTGTGAAGGCTAACTTGATTGGTGCTAGTGGGCTTGTTGAATCACCATTAAGAGGAACTGTTATGAAAGAAGGTGACATGGTCTTGTTTGTTGCTGAAAATTTACAAGAAAAAATTAAAATGAGCAGTCCTAATAATAAAAAAGGAGGTAATAAAAAACATAAAAAGAAAATATAAAAGGTAACTTATATAGCCTACTGTACCTACTTGGCAGGTCTCGGAATTTAAGATTGTATAATGTCTTTGATTTTGGTTGAAGTATTTTGGTAAAATTGGAGATTTAGTATCATTTTCTCTCCAACCATTTTTTTAAATTGTGGGATTTATTCTATATTGTAAAATCAAAATAAAATACTGTAAATCACCTTTTTTAAAAAGAGATGACAAATCATTGTAATTTATAACTATGTATTATGGGCAATCAGTTTGGTATTCATTTATAATTTAACGATTTTTTTTATTATTTTTGTTATCAATATCTTGTCGAACAATAATGTAGTTCTGTAAATGGTAATTCAAGTTCTTTAGCTTAAGTCACAATTTATTAGTTAATCCGAACCAGAATGAATTGATACGCTCTGGAGTTGAACCATTAATCAAATAGTTATTGGTTTTAACCATTTGTATATTTATTTTTTTCCTAAAAATGTCCATGTTGATAATTGAACATAAATGGGCATGTTAGAATGCGTAATAATTTTTTATCGTGTTGCATCCTTTCCAAAATAAAACAACTTTCACTTTTGCCAATAATAAGCTAATCTGATACCTGATATATTTTATACTGGAAGCTTTTTTTTAACGTGAGCCTAATAAAGTTATTCCGTTTTATTTTTATTTGTAAGTCATATTCCTAAACAAAAATATATATTTTTATTTTCGTTCCTCGTTAGTTCAAGTTTTTCTTTATCGATATTAACTTGAAAATTTACAGTTCTACCTCGTCATTTAAGAAGTACATAAAAATCCTATTTAAAACCAGTGGGATACAAGAGGATATAATACTTATAAAAATAAAATTTAAATATTT
>PXIH01S0001295.1:26916-39681 GCA_003024985.2 Euperipatoides rowelli
GGCCGTGGTGCCATTTGACCCGGTGTAACAAAAACCCTCCGTCGATGACATATTTTGTATTGTTCAAGTCCGCCTGTTCAGTTGGCACAAAAGCACTGTACAAGCTCAATTTTATTCCTTTCCTCATCCCATGCTCATCAAAAAGAAAAATGCGGGTATGGCTAAGTTCATAATGTAAAAACTCTCGCAGCTCTTCATCTGAATGTTTCACTATGGTCATTCGTTGGAAAAGTGTGATTGGATTGATGACAACAGTCCTGTCATTTATCTGAATAGAGCTGTTCATGATCGCAAGAGGCTGCACTCTTTCGATTCATTTGAATTTTACAGCATGAAAATCACCACCAACAATGTGCTGTATACCTTTCATGCCCATCTTCTTGGACAAGTGGCAGTTGATCCTCTCATCTGCGACAACACCTGTACTGTACTTAGTGATATTATTATAATTATAATTATTATTATAATAATTTTTAGTTTTGGAGTGGAAAAAGTGGGTTTTTGCGGAGACAGACAAAATATGTCAATTTTCAACTAGCGCTGGAGCCCGAACTGTTCGTCCGAGAAAAAAACTTAAATAGTGAAATTTGTAGGAAATTTTATCTACTTTCATTTTGAATATGGGTGTTATTTAAGAAAAGTTCCAAATTATAAGCAAAAAAACTGCAAAAAATGAGATTTTTTGCCTTTTTTTCAATGTTGCGTCACGAAATTTTGTCAGCAAACCTCAGATTCGGATTCAGCAGCCCAAAAAACATAGATGCAAAAAATCAAAACTACCCCAAAACTTTCCCGCTAGGGGCCGTTTTGAGCACAAAATGACTGGACTATACGTAGACCAGTCATTTTGGGTCCCATTTTCTGGTAAATGAAAAAAAATTCATACAAGCAAGGAACTTTGTACAGTTATTGTAAAATACATCACAAAGAACATACAAAAAGTCCCCGAAGATTGACCTTGAGCTTCGGCCGCCATGTTGTAAAAATGGCCACCGTTTTTCAGTTTTCAGCCTATAAGTCTCTACCTTTAGCAGATAGCGGATTAGGGTTAATTAAAGTATTATCACTAAAAAAAAAAATCAAGTTTATTGCTAATTCTTTTAGACCGGGCTATTTTATAAAAGAAAAAAAAATTAAAAAAAAAATTGTTGCATTTTTTGACCTTTAAAAAGTGTATTATATACAGAGGTCAAACTTTGAAAGTTATACCAACGAGAACCATTTTTTATAGTCACATAACCATTTAAGACGTCATAAGACGTTACCCTCTCTCACTATGAGCACCTAAAAACAGGCATAACTAGATCCCAATTTTCCATTTTAATAGCAGCCTTATTTTTAAATTTACAGTACTAACCTTACTTTTACCCTAAACCGTAACTCCTATTACGTATTTAAATCATCAGGCTGGAAGGGGGGGGGGGGTATAATCTAGAGTCAAAATAATCCTTTTTTGATCAATTTTGATAATTTTGAGCTATTTCCGAACATTTGGTGTATATGATGAAATAGATGCGCATATGTTAACGCAGTAAATGGGACATCGTTACACCCTCTTTTAGGTATTCCTTTTCTCACTTCATCACTATAATAGCTTCCAATTTAAATCTAGCAATAATTACAAATCATGCTGCTTATTTTGTGGAGAAGACGCTGCTGTCCCTAATTCGAAGGTTCCCAAAAAACAGAAGAAGGAGAGTTACCCAAATACAAACAACTGAAATTAAGGATTCCATATTAGAAAAGTGTGATGAGAGAAGTGATGACATTTCTGAATCAGTGAGATCTCGAGTTAATGTAGATTTGATTGCAGAGGAAGCCAGATACCATCATGACTGCTATGTCCACTTTAGGAATACTGTAGTATTTCAAAATGCAGGTATGCCAGCAATTGAGAAGAAGGATGTTTTATTGAAAATGTTTGATTAAAAGGAGAGTAATGACAATTGTCAGTACACCATCATTGAGCTTAAAAATATAATAAAAAGTTTGTCAGCAGCATTTTGGTTGGAGAATTACATTGGTTGAAGTCAGCGGTAGACGACCTGCTATGATTATTTTTTTTGGAATGATGCATCAAGTATTATACAATCAGTGGTATACTGAAAGAAATCTAAATCCAGTAAGTGAACGACTACGAATCATCCAAACAGCTGCTGCAATAATAAGGGAGGATATCCGGAAACAAATATATGACTTAACGAGCTATCCCACAATTGACGATATTCAAGAGGGGGATCAAAATGATGTACCTCAATCCCTTCAGGTGTTTACGGATGTAGAAATTCTTGGGAAAAACAAGAATAAAACCACTCAGAGATGTAAAGCTTTAACTATTAACCACGCGATTGTATCAGCTTGCCGGCCGAAAGAATTTATGTCTCCTATACACTTGGGCTTATCTGCTCACTTACAGTTTAAGTACGGATCTAGGAATCACATAGACATACTGCATGCATTAGGACTGTGCTCATCATATAATGAAGCCCTCTCGTTTATGAACTGCTCGAATGAAGCTGCCCACCCTGTAGTCAACCCTGATGTTTTTCAACAATTTGTCTTTGATAATGCTGTCGCAAACATAAAAACCTTAGATGGACGAGAAACAGTACACATATTAGGAGGTATAAAATGTGTGACACCTAGAAAATCAGTAGCCAAATCTGCAGCGATTGCAAGAGAACATAAAAGACATGATGCTTCTGTCAATCGAATATTTATAAAGGTGTACAAGAAAACAACTGAAGATGGCCTAAAATGTATTGTAGTAAGGAAATTGACGGCAAATGTAGATGACGTACATCAAGTTAAAGAAGGATTGATACTTGATTTGTTGTGGATGGCTGGATTCATGTTATCCAACAAATTAGTTCCTGCAAGGAATGGCTATATGGAAACTGCAATGCAAGAAACAGGTAATTTTCAAACATCTCTTGTTTTACCAGTTCCATTTATAAACCTAAACCTTAATAATCTAACAACACTTTATTCCACATTATCTTATGAAGCTTCTGAATGCAGCACAATGAAAATCCCCTGCTTTGTCACATTTGACTAACCCTTATACATTAAAGCTTCTGGAATCATAGCTTCTGCCAAAAAAGATGACCCAGTATCATGCGTTATTGTTAGACTAGGAGGGTTTCACTTATTAATGAGTTTCTTTGGATTAGTAGGACACATTATGAAAGGAATTGGCATAGAGGAATTATGGGAATTCGTCTATGTTAAAAACACTGTTCTGCACATGCTATCAGATAATGCATATGCACGTTCAGTACATGCACATATTCTGACACAAGCTTCAATATTTAGGTGTTTGGTTATGAAATGTCCTTCCATAAAGTCTGACTCATTTGGGAATGTACTTGAACTGCATGAAGATTTTTTTAATAATCAAGTCTCTTTAGAACAAGTAAAGCCGTCAGAATGTCTATTGAATTGTCATGATAAGTTTGAGTCAGCATGTAAAGAATTGAAGCGTAAAAGAAGAACTGCCAAACTTTGGCTACAATATTTTGATAAAGTAACTTTGGTATTGCAGTTCATAAGAGCGGAGAGAACAGGTAATTGACCACTTCATATTTCCACCACCACTCAAATGCTACCGCATTTCCATGCAGCAGGACACACCTTGTATGCAAAATCAGCACATCTCTATTACCAGCAAATGTTAGAATTGGACAAACATCTTCCTGAAAACGAATACTTACGATTTACCAAGGATGGATTTTTTTACCATACGCCATTCTGAAAGACTTTGGGCAGGTACACCAACTGATATGGTGATCGAGCAGACACTTATGAGAGGCATGAAAGTGTTGGTGGACTAACACATGGCAGAGGAATAATGGACAAGACACTTTTCAGGTGGGTTAATTGTGCTCCAATTTGTTCAGAGATTGCTGATGCCATTGAAGTGTTTACCAATGTTCGTTCACATAATTGCGAGCAGCACGTCGAAAAATGCATAAGCAGTCAAAATAGAGATGCACATGACAGAGATGCCTTTACCGATTGGTTGATACAGCATGATCCCTTCAGTCAGGAATTAGGGGAGCTTGTTAGTTTATCAAGTGGGTTAGTGGGAGACCAATCCATTATGTGTGACAAAGCAGTTGAAAAAGGGTTAATTCCGATGTCAGAGATGGCTGGTAAGGATTTTAATAGCATTAAACTGAGAAGAAAAGACAAAGTAACTCCTCTGGCCTACATGAATTCTGGAATTAAAATCCAAGAAGATACTGTAGTTATCAATACCAATGAGTTATTTCACAGAATAGTCTGTGTTGGCAAGGAACAGGATCAACTAAAAGAGTGCTTTCAATATGAACTTGCTCCAAAATCTCCTTTGTTGTTTGATAATGTCTCCTTGAGAAAAGATGTGAAGTCCTCATTGGTTGCAGCTTTTAAATGTGAAGAGAGTGAAAAGAGGCTACCAGATAACTGTGTGTATGTTTTAGATGGTGGACATATTTTACATACCGTGGTATGGCCAAGACCAGCAACATATGGTGTTGTTTTAGCTGCTATGTATCATATATATAACAACACATTATGGCCAAGATTGCACAATAGCATTTGATGGATATCCAGAAGAACCAACAATGAAAAACAACGAGCAAGAAAAGCGAACAGCTCGCTGGTCTTCTGCCACGGTTCACTTTAATGAGAACAATGTTACAACTACAACCAAAGCAGACTTAAGTAATCGGAAGAACAAAATATTCCTTATTAATGATTTGACAGCTCGTTGTGTAAATTCAAATGTTAAGGTTCATCAAGCCAAAGCGGATACTGACCTTACAAATCATCAACACAGCTTTAGAGAAGAAAAAGTATGGTGTACCTGTTGTTGTTGTCGGTCAAGACATAGACATTCTGGTATTGTTAATAACTTTATCAACATCTAGTAATTTATGGTTTCTTTGGCCTGCAGCTGCAAAAATGGAAGCACAAACTATATTTAACACATCAGATCAAAGGGACATGCTTGGAGATGTTTGTGGAGTACTTTTATTTTCACATGCATCAACAGGTTGCGATACAACCTCAGCTTTGTTTAGAAAAGGAAAACTACAAAGAAATGAAAATTTGAGAAGATGTGTTTCAGTTTTCAATGACCCTACATCTAAAAAAAATTAATCACTAAAGCAGGTGAAAATTTTTTACTATCAATATAACTCGATAATTGGTAAACAAAAATTAGGATCAATATTTGAACTTGCTGCATTAAATCCTACAAGTACAGCATCCAAGCAACATTTTTATCGTGTATATCTTCAAGTGCAACAATGGAGAGGAAATGACTTAGAGGCAACGGATTGGGGTTGGACTACATTTGACAATACATTAAGACCAGTAGGTACCAACCTTCAACCTGCATTAATGAACCTTATTTCTTGTGGATGAAAAGGTACTTTCAGAAAGAAATGTCAGTGCTTTAACTCTGGACTGCCTTGTGCTGCAATGTGTGACTATTGTCAAGGACTGTCTTGTGGAAACTGTTCCAAAGTTCCTCAGACGATGGACAGTGAAGATGAAACGGATGACATAAGCTTATAATTTGTGAGACGTAAAAAATCTATATTTTGTACCAGTTGGTACAAAATATAGATTTTAGTTAATATTTTAGTTCCTTTAATTCAATATTCTTGGATATTGTAATACAATGATTTTATAACAATGTGTACTTAGTGTTGAAATTAATTAATTAATGAGGCTGAACAGACATACTTGGGGTAGTTTAAGAAGCAATATCTCAAGTACTATAGGAAAAACAAGCCTGTGATATACCAAAATGTGCATATTTTATAGCTCTACAATTCATTAATTTATCCTAACCCGCTCTCTGCTAAAGGTAGAGAGACTTATAGGCTGAAAACCGAAAAACGGTGGCCATTTTACAACATGGCTGCCGAAGCTCAAGGTCAATCCACGGGGACTTTTTGTATGTTCTTTGTAATGTATTTTACAACTGTGTAAAGTTCCTTACTTGTATGAATTTTTTTCATTTATTTCCTAAATTGATTGGGCTATAGGAGAATGTTATAATTTTGTCAGTGAACATTATTATTCAAGACAATCAGAGATGAGTACCGTATTTTATTTCAAATGTCATCTGGCTTAATTGTTTCTTGTTCTTTTAAACTGTGTTTATGAGGTTATTTTTGTATATTGGTTGTTTAAATTTTTATGTTTTGTTGAAATATTCTGACATTAGAATAAAAATAAACATTATCCCCAATGCAGATCATGGACCATAGTTTTAACACTCCTGCACTAATTAATATATAAAACAAATTAGCAGTCCAATTTAAAAAAATAAAATTATGTTTAAATTTTCAATTCTGCATTATTTTAATTTTTTTTTTAATTTAAATATTTTTTTATCAATTCATACAATCATTGAAGTGTTAACAATAGTCAAAAGTCAAACTACAGATATCAGTGACAGACAAAAATGGAACATTAACGCTCAACATTATTAATAGATTCCATCTTACTTTTTACAGTTTAAAAAAAAAAAAAAGACTAATGGTTTTTCCTGTAGGTCAAAGGTCATTCTAATCTTTTAAAGAATTGATTTTAGTTAATAGTTAAGATAAACAAAATTTTAAGATGATATAAATCTTTTGTTTTATCATCTTAAGTATTGTTCTAGATTAAAAGAGTAAATATTTGTTACAAATGGTCTATTATTCAGTTTAAAGACGGAAAAAAAATCTAAAAATTCAATAAATTCTGAAAGCTGGTGCAAAGAAAAGCAATCATTGATTTGTAACATTGAATACCTGACAATCTGTCAAAAATCTTTCAATTTTCATTGCTAAAATATATAATCAGAAGTAGAAGAGAAAAAAAAAAGAACATTATAAAATTACTTCAAACTGATAGTACTCAGAAAATAATTGATCATAACAGCAATGAATCTACAAACCAGGAAATATTAATAATTCTACATAATAAAAGAATAGAAATGTCTGTATATTTGTTAAGGTTAGATACTCCTCCTCGACCACTCATCCTAGCACAATGTTTGATTTATTAAAGCAGATCTGACTGATGCTATTTTGGGCTCCATAGAATTTTCACTGCCCTGGGAATGAATTTTTGAAAATTAGGGTGAAAGGAGCTGCAAAGTTTGCTGGCCAACTGTATAACAAACTCAGGAGCTCCAATTACTCCAGAAATATCCTGAACTACATTTTAAAAACGTATTTGTAGCCACTGCATAGCTTCTTACACTAATATTATAATAAAGCAATTTCTATATTTTTCTAAATATGTCATAAAATACACCAAAACCCCAATCTGAGTTGTTCTTTGGTTCCTAAAATATGCAACTAGAATTGAAACAACTCAAATTGAATATTACATTTCAATAGGAATACAATGAAATGTAAGAGATAGTTCCTGTACTACATACAGTATTTTTTTTTTTTTAATACAGTAAAAAAATGAACTTTTCAAATGTTCCAGTCAATTTTGCATAAAACAATAAAGAGATAGAAATATTTCAATTTATGAAGGCGGGCAAATTGAGGCCAGATTAATTAAAAATGAAAAGTCGATTAAAAACAACTGAGCAAAACCTTTTAAAAGGCAATAAAAAATGGTTTTCTTAGCATAATGAATAAATAGAATATTAAATTAATACAATTTAACAAAATAATGTTTCTCAGTATTGTCATAACACAGCCAGTGTTTTATTGACAGGGGGGTTTGTATTCAGGTATGTACACGACACATATCCAAATAGGAGGGGTAAAGATAGGATCCTGAGAGGGAATTTCCCTCTTCCCTCGTAGTAAGTCAGAGAGTTTAAATATTTTCAGTACAGCAGCCATTCTGTCAACAAAACTCCTACCTCGGCCCAGTCCAGACTTGTGCACCAGAATGCGTGTAGCAAGCACTGGAGGTGTGGGTCACAGCGCTAACCCAAGGAACCATAATTTCGATACCTATAATTCCGATAGAAGCTCAGCATAGGAGTCTCTCTGTACTTTAAACCCCATATCCCGACCAAAAAAATGACTAGTCCACGTCCAGCTGCCTAAAGCAGTCATTATACTTAATAAATAAGTTTATAGTGGTTGTCTGCCTAAAGCTGTAC
The DNA here is from genome assembly GCA_003024985.2 of Euperipatoides rowelli. NCBI lineage: Eukaryota > Metazoa > Onychophora > Udeonychophora > Euonychophora > Peripatopsidae > Euperipatoides > Euperipatoides rowelli. The sequence continues at coordinate 35,033 of PXIH01S0001295.1, forward strand.
TTTCATTTCTCTTGTTAACTAGGCACGAGCATATATNCATTGAACAAATACACACCATACATAGGCCTGAAAGCCTGTAACTTTGATTTTTGATCCCTTGGAACCCTTTTTTTGCTTGTATCCTAATTTTACGTTTGTTATTTTAATTCCATTCATTTTCCTAAGTTTTTGTCGGAGTTTGAATCCCCTTGGTCTACCCTACCTTACCACTTAGGCTCACACGTGACAGACGGGTATAAAACTAGGTGGCCCAGAGCTCAGCTAGAAACGAGCATTTTAGTGATAATTTGTGCCCCGTTTTTTCCCCCCCTTGTAATAACTAACGAAAGTTTCAACAGTATTTTTAAAAAATATTACAGTATTTTTAATAATTTTTAATATTTTTAGCAGTTTGATTTATTTTCTGTATACTCCAATACAGTATTATTTATTTTTTTAATCTCTTATATTAACTTATTAAGCTATTACAAATGACACAATGATAAAAAATAAATGACTCAAAATGAAAAATGTATTTATCGACTTAATGACGAAACTACTCAAATCAAAACAACAGAAATCTAGGCTATTATATATGTTTAAATTTTTGTAAGAAAAAAAAATATTTGAAATAAGTTTAATTTTTTAGTTTGATCTTAAGATTTAATTGGACAAGACTAGAACAATAGTACCCTTGCAATACACTGTTAGATATATAGGTACCCCCACATAAAATTCCAAACCTGAGCACTTGTGGGTAATTTCAAGTAACTACACTTACTGACAAACTATGGTGACATAAGACCATGACGATTTTTAATTGCATAGTTTGTATTGTACAATAATTGATTTGTTGATGTTGCTGCAGGGAGAACAATGTTGAGTAAAATGATTGGATAATTTGGAATAACAGATAAATAAATTCAACATCCACTATCAATATGTACAAAGTACAAACCCAATGATCTTTGTCATCCTTAAGTTAGACTATAATTTTAGTAACATGGTTAAAGTTAGGATTAAGGTGGTGACTATAGTGACTTTGGGGAGACCTACCCTTCCAAAACACCCCAAATATCGTATAGAATTAAAAAAATGTCCTAAACCCTTAAAATATTTTATTATAGAATTTATTGGTACACTTTAAATTAAACAAAACATGTTGAAATTTAGTTGTGATATTAACATTATAACAACTGTTTCTGTGAATTTTGAATATGATATTTACAGACAATTCAATCTTATGAAGAAGAAAAAATTAAAATTTACCCGTTTTAATAAAAAAAAAAGTTGAATTAGCCAACATTATTAACAGGCTAAAAGCAAAAAAATCAAGGAAAAAAGTTTTTTTTTTAAAAGATTATGATGCTCAAATTGTGAATGATGTGAGGCATAATATCACATCTTACTGATATATAAGTCAATAAATGAAGTCATTTGCAATTTTGCTTTATTTATTTCTATTCCAAGTTTTAACCAAAAATATTATCATTAAATCATAATTAGTTGTAAATATAAACACATTATTGTCACGGGGATTGACCAGCATTAAAATAGAAAAACTTCCAGACAACCAAAAAAAAAAAAAAAAAAAAAGCTTATCAATTTAGGGGGCCCATTTAATTTTCCTGCAGGGGGGCCCAAAATCTGTAGATCCGGGCCTGGATACAGTTATGGGTCTTAATGTGGTAGATATGGTTTAATTAAGTGGTTAAAGCCAATGATACACCTAAATTAAAAGTTTAAATTGAGACTCATCTAAATATTAATTTTTTAATAAAAATCTTGTCAAAAATTATCAATGATTTTTTTTTAAAAAAAATTTAAAAATATTTATAATCAATTTGTTAAGAATGTTGGTTGCAATTAAATTCTACCTTATCATTACAGGACCTTGTGATATTATAAATAAGGCTTGTGGACATATTAAAATGGATTTTTAAAATTTGGGCAAATATCTCTCTGACCCTCTCCCATAAATCTCTCCTTCCTTTATCAATGATTGAATTAGCTATATTTAGTGTATATTTGTATCTACTATAGTAGTTTATTCTACACTTACTGTATATACTGAGTGTACATGAAGAGATTATTATATAGTCTACTACACGAAGGTAAATTGATTGACTCAAGAGAGTGGAAATAATGAGCTTATATACCAATTAGGAATTGTTTGAGCACAAAGCTGAAAATAATTCAATGTTTAAAAATAAATGGAAGAGAATTATTGATAATTTTCTTCAATGGATGGAAATAATTTCACTCAGCAATAAAAAAAAAAAAAACATCCCAAGTGATGGGAATTAAAATTATTGGCAGGTCACTGTGAGCGGAAGGAAATAGATCTCTTCATTATGGGAACAAAGGATTTGGCGCACAATCTGTACGCTATTTAATTGGGCAGCTAATATTTTAATCATCAAGCTTAAAAAATTTTAAGCTCGATGATTTTAATTTTCATTCTTCCTAGCAACTCGGGAAAGAAAAAGAAAATCTTGTGAGAGGCTAGATGCTGATATCAATAATATAGTGAGTTTACAATCATTTGTGAATTATTTCAACATTCGGTCACAGGAAAAGAAAAGCAAAACTATCAACATTTAAAAAATTATTGTATTTCCAAATAGGGTTATTTAATACCACCAATAAAATATAGTTTTGTTTCATTTATATCTGGATTTTCATGTACACGCTCTTCCAGAGTTTTGTTATAATAAATTAATGCAGATATTATAGACAAAATATGTGCAGTTTAACAAGTATTTAAATCAATTATTTTAAAATATAAAAAATATATGTGAATAAAATAAGAAAATCAAGACTATCAACTTTCTAGCCCTGTTATGTATTTATAAAGAAGGGTAGAATCTGGATTAGAGCATCAACATAGTTTAATAACTATGGTAATTAGAAAAACATGAAAGAGAACAAGTTAGCCATAACAAAATCTGGATTCTACTGCGCTCTAGCGCTTAACAGTTCATGCCGCGTATGCTACAGTATAGTTATTACAGTATCTAATCTCTTGATACACCGAACACTGCATTATCCCTTCCCTTGAAGTTTGCTTGGAAGTTAGCAGGTGGGCATCGACATCGAGGTGGATAGCTAGGTCCAGTTGGTGTTGGTGCCGGCGGAGGTGAGGGGTGTGGTGTTTCGGCCTTGGATTCTTTGGTGGGCAGGTGTGAAGGGCGTAGTTAGTCTGCATGATGCTTGCCAATTATTAATTTACAAAACACATGCAATGAAAATATTAAAGATCCTATGCAAGAATGAAAATATTAAAGATCAAATGGAATGAAAATACTCAAAGTCATGTATGAGGGGCTCAGAAGTCAACATGACTAACTCTGATTTTTGTTATTTTGGAGATAATAGTTTGGTAGGATGTGAAATACCTTAAATTTAAGTCCATGGTTTTTAAAAAGTCAATAAAGTGCACCACTTTCCATGACTACAGCATTGAATTCAATCTGTGTATTTATTTTAAAATCTAAATATCTGTTTCATTCAAAATGGAGTTACAATGAAAACATTGAGGTTCACGTTCAATAAAAGCATTAAAAATCACATACAATGAAACTATTAATACTTTTATAAAAACAATTAGAAGAGAAAAAAAATCAGGTAACTTGAAATTAAAAATATTAAAGATCACAACAATTAAATTAATTAAATTACATGCAATTAAAATATAATAATATAGGAATACAGATTGTTCATAAATTTCGTTTATTTGACAAAAACAACTGCAAATTCTAATTCAATTAAGATAATCAATAACTATTTTTAAATTATTATCCAAATATATACAGTAGATCAATGACTGTAGCATTTAATTGATTAGGGCAGAGAGAATGTGATGAGCAAGGTCTAATATCATACCCCTTATTTTCTATGGTTATCATATACTGTATATTTGATTTTGAAGCTGTAGGTAGATAGCATTATTAGATATCAGATGTCTTAATCAAAGAAACATAACTTAGTGTTTTTCATTCAGAAAAATAAGATCTGTAGAAACTAAATAACAACAATTGTTATTTATTTTATTTTTTTCAAAATTTATTACAAATTTGCCAGAAGAATTATTATTCTCATTTGCCTGCGAACATGTATTTCTTCCACAAAACAAGATTTCAGTTTTATAAAGGTTTGGGCTAATTTCAGTCAAAATGTTGAAAATACATGATGAATATAGTCAACACTGAATTTCTTGTGAGGTTTAGTATCAGGTATACAAACTAATTCACTATTGATAAATAAAAAATGAAACAAATTCTTGGTTTATATAGTCACTGCAAATAAATTACCCCNCTAACTTTATAGAATCACAAAAGAAATTAAGAAAGAAAAATGAATAATTACATTTTAATTGATCAAGTGGGTACTCTTAAAGATTTCTACGTAGTGCCGAATATGCAGGCTCGGCCACTGAGTGCAAAAAAACTTTATCAAGCTGGCACTATTTCCTTTTCATATTCGCCCTATTAGCAGTTTTATACTGTATATTTTAAACTTGGTTTTGCGATTTGTTTTCGCAATTTCTCCCGGTCGGCACACAAGACTATATTTTGACGGTTTCTTACAGACTCCATCGTCTTGCCAAAGACAGAATTATTCATGAGTTTATATAAATCTCGACCAAAATCATTGGTAGCATTCTGTCT
>PXIH01S0001299.1:22191-36499 GCA_003024985.2 Euperipatoides rowelli
AAAGCAAGAAAAACTATTGTAACTTATGTATTTAATTTTTAGATAAACTTTATTATACTGATGTTATTGGTGAAGGTCATTAAACATTAAAATTAGTCTTTTTTTTTCAGGATCTAGCTCATTTTTTTCAGGAGCCATGGCTCCCAGGCTCCTTGAATTAACACACCCCTGAGTATATGTATATATTTGTCTATATAGTTAGTTATCAATGACTAAAGTTATTTTTTTGTTCTGATGTACAGATGCTTTGCCAAATGATTTATTACAAAATTTAAGTTAAAATTAAAAAAAAAAGGGATAAAATGGTGTTGTGCTTAATATTATTCAAGTCATATTTCAGTGTACGTCAGTTTAAATGTTCTCTATGGATGATATTTTCAATGCTTATCCTATATATGGGAAAGTTTTTTCTTATAAAATGCATAAGTTATTATAACTTTATTTAATTTATTTATTAATGGTTTAGTTTATTAAATATTTAAAATGCACATCACAAAAATTTACATATGTAGATTTTAGCCCATTCAAGGATATAAATCCACTTAGAAATAAAATACAATAAACTTAAGGAAACAAAAGAAAATGCTAAAAATTATCAGAGACTTATGATAAAAATAAAAAAACATTATACTTAGAAGTCTAATTTAGTTAAATTATGAAGTCATATTAATCTGCATGGACATTAAATTCTGATTATTAATAGACCTAATCATAGATGGAATGGGCAAATTTATGTCTCTATTAGTTCTAGATTCAGGAAAAAACGTGTAGAGAACTATTTCTTGTAGTTTTGCCAGAAATATGATGATGAGTCTGAGTAAGATACTCAGGGAATATAGTGAAGAAACTATTTGAAAATTTTATAAATAAATCATTCCTTCTATTTAAAAGGGATTTAGTTTTCATAATGTTAACCTTCCGTTGGGCACGATCGTGTTTCTGGAATAACAGGGCACAGTGTATCAGAATGATATCATTTTAATTATTTAATTTAATGGAGGAAAGACCACGTCGTCATTTTTTTTGCATGTAATTAAAATTATTTTTTATTAGAGAAGATGGTAATGCCGACCGATTGCAATTTCTGCCTTGGATGGCGTTTTCATGGTCAATTATATGTATATTACTGTTGAAGTTAAGAAATGACATTTCTTAACTCCAACAGTAATGTGCATATAATAGACCTTGAAAACGCCATCCAATGCAGAAATTGCAATCGGTCGGCATTCCCATATTCTCTAATAAAAAATAATTCTAATTACATGCAAAAAAAATGATGTTGGGGTCTTTCCTACTACTCTTTATATTTGCATAAGTAGCCTAGTGGATATCTTTAATTTAATGGATTTTTTTTTTTTAATAAAAAGGCACTTAATAACAACTTTATAAATGATATTTGATAATAATAACATTTTATTAAGTAAGTATATACGGTATATATATATTTTTTTTTACAAAAATACAACAAAACAGAAAGAAAAAAAAGTTAGAAAAAAAATATTGTTTAGTTCTAAAGATAATTTTGGGCGAATGTTTTATAATATATTTAATACCTATAATATATTAAACTTAGGTGAAAAGTTTAATAAGATCTATTCTTTTGTAAACAAATGTTTTTATGAAAATTATGAAAAAAATAAAATATATTTGTATAATTATAAAAGTTGTAGCAGCAATGGACGCAGTGTATCAAATTGAACAAAATTGACCTCACTGACCTTGGGGACTTTCAGTCGAAACTTTTCTCAATCTATCAAAGGAAGAGATCAAAATATTAAGCTACTGAATGGTAGGGGTTTCTAAGTACTATAATTAAGCTGCATTTGACAAAAAAAGAGTATTAATATCAATTTGATCAGCCGCGCCCGACGGAAGGTTAAGAGAGTTCTGGTCATTGGCATAGCCAGAAAATTATTTTAGGGGAGTGTCTGTGTTGCATATTTTTGATAAGCTTTTTTTTTGTTGACTAGTCGTTTTGTCGCCTTTCTGTCTAATTTGTTAAGCTTTTTTTTCTTCTTTTTGGTTGCCTTTCTGTCTGATTTCAAATTTTCTCCAGTGAATTTCCTCATGAAAGACACACTTGTTCTATTGTAGGACCTATTCGCTACCACAAGGGAAAAATTCATTAGGCCATTACAGGAGCAAAAAAAAAAAGTTAATAATTTTTTTTTTTCAACTTTTTTTAAAAAAAAAATATTAAAAAAAAATAATAAAAATTGGGGGAGGGGTGTCCAGACCCCCTAGACACCCTCCTAAATACACCCTTGGTTTTGAGAACCCATAATGAATTTTAGAAATCTTTTTTGAACAGATTCTAAATCACATATTTGAGATTGATTTAACATAGAATTCCCTACAGGCAAACAATATTCTAGGACAGGTCTAATAAAGGCCATAGAAATCATCCACAAAATTGCTACATCAGCATTTAATCTTTTTAATTTATATAACAAAAATAGTCTGCTATAAGCTTTTTTTATCATACTATCCTCCTGAAGTCCCATTTTATGTTAGATTGGATAAACACACCAATAATTTTTATACTTTCAGATTGACAGATAAGATTTCCATCGAGATATAATGGAAATTCATTAACGTTTCTACTTGTCATGTGACTCATGATACCACATTTATTATAATTTATTGGGAGGCATAAGCTTAAAGAATTTTAGCTACTATATTAGCCATGTTTTGATGAGATAAGGCATTATTATTGTTAACAATATGGTAAGATCATAATGAATTTAAGGCAAAAATCTATCTCACAAGTAATTTCATTTATAAGAATATCAAAAATTAAACCACCTAGTACCCTAGTACACTACCTTGAGATACACATTCACCACTTGTATAGGCAAAGCTGACAATATTATTTTCATTAGATCTAGAACAATATACTTTTTCTGAAAGAAACGATGCTATCCATCTTACAACAGAACCAGGAGGATCTGTTTTTAAAAATTCAGTTACAAATTTTAAATGGTTTAAATTGTCAAATGCTTTTCCAAAGTCTGTCATCAATGTAAGTTATTTAACCATATTTATATTCTTACGTTCCAATGCATTAACAGTTCTATCAATATATAAAGTAAGGTACTGTGCTGTAGATAATGAAATACGTAACTATAATGAAAATTATAATCATAATAAAAAATGAAAAATTATTAGTGGAATAAACATTTATTTATTTGAGATATAAATAATTTGTTCAGCTTAATAAATCAGTTTATTTATTAGAAATAAATGCACAATATAACATATAAGAGATTAGAAAACGTCCCTTTGTTAGAAATTTTAGCAAAAGAGATTATAAAAGTATGCAATACAAGGGAAAATAAAATGAAACTCTAATGAAAATTATAAATTCATAATAAATACTCGAGATGCAAAAATTTGTTCAGTTAAGTTTGTTTCAAATTTACCTGCATATCAATGAATAAGTCGTCACATAACAGTCAAAATAAGCATTTTGATTTTAACTATCTGGCTGTACTGATAATTTTTATTTCCGAAAAATGAAATCATATACTGTAACATGATTATTTTTCCAAATTCCTTTATAAGGGGATTTTCAATTTACTGTAGTAACAGGATTAAATAAGACTAGGCTAGCAACAAATGACATTCTCTGAAAGCTTGCTTTTTGTTTTAAAAATTGTTGAAAAATAAAGAAATGATCTAAATTTTCGAAAATGTCTTCCTACACACAGAAATTATAATGATGATTATTAATGTAAGAATTCTAGTAGTCAAAATCTCAGTAGTAAGTTATGGAGAGCAAAATCTTTGAAATGAAGCTTATAGGATGATTACATCCTTATAATCAGGCAAACATTTAATTGCTAAATTAAAAAATTACCAATCTTTTTAATATTATCAGTATAGATTGGTATAAATAAAACCTGGCTTGAAAGACCACCCTTATGCCATGAAATAACGGTCTCTCCAAAGAAAACCTGTCTTGAAAGACCACATTTGATAGTGAAATATTGATTATTCAAAGCAGGTGATCTCAAAAAAAATCCTTACATCATTAAATAGTGCTCTATCAAAACCAAAGTTTTGTCTACAAAAAAAAAATTAAATATTACATTTTTAGCACACCAGTTTAAATAACCTTTTTTAATATTAATTTTGTATGCATACAAGTTACTTACTGAATTTCTGTAAATAAATTAGTATAATACAGTAGTACATATAGGAAATGTATATATTTTCTAAGCTATATGCCTTATACATTACCACCAGTGTAACCATATATTGATACAGTATTTGATAATGGTGGCACAAATGATTTTCTCTTTATCATGTGAATAGAGGGCGCTCATCCCCATGAATTATTTAAATGAACTGACATGTTCAGTAACAAGCCAGCACTACTAAGGCACCTTCTACTAAGAAGCCTATGCTTTAACGTGGCCGATTGCATTTAAGTTATTACAACATTAAGGCTACATATTTAATACATCTTAATTATAAAAACTAATTATAAATCTGTTCATTAATGAAATTAGTCAAATGGACAAATCAACGAAATACTGTATATTTTAGTAGTGGGATATTTTTCTCTAAACTTGTGGTCTGGTTGAGTTTGCAACAGAAAGTATTTTAGAATTTCATTGGAAATAAATTCACCAAGTGTTTCTAATATTTATAAACATTCATTATGAATTTATACGGCAAATGAACATGAATTACAAGTTTCAATATTGCTGATCATATTTATTTATTTATTTATTTATTTATTTATTTACTGATATAACGGTCCTTCACTCTCCAAGTGCTCCTCCAGGACCCAAGTCAAAGTTAGAATGGATTAGTCCCAACAAAAAACAACAAGTAAAAATACAATTTAAAAATAAGATACTCTTAAATAAAANTGTTCAAATTCGAAATATTAAATTTTTTTAAGATAGTCTAAAAATCTATGTCTGAAAAACCTACTTTTTTAGTGAAAGTTTTAATCATTTTCAAATAGGTTTGTAATTCATGAATTTTCTCTTATACTGTACATCAGAAACAGCAAGTATATTTATAATTTTTGCTTAACTATGAGAACATTCCTAGTCAGCAATAATAAAGCTATTTTATACATTCTTCTATAACATAAAATAGTAGAAATGTCTGTATATTGGTAAGGTTTTTGAAAATTAGGATAAAAGGAGCTCCGAAATTTGCTGGCCAACTGTATAACAAACTCCAGAATTCCCATTACACCAGAAAAATCCTGAAATATATTTTTAGAATTTGTAGCCACTGGGTGGATTCTTTCGCTAGTATTTCATATATTGCTATGAATATTCCTTGATTTTGCACTTGATTACTAGGTATTTAATAATGAAATTTTAAATTTTTTTTTAATTTTAGTTAAAAAAGAGACAAGGCAATTTACAGTATATTGACATGAAAAAGGTTCAGAAGTCATTCAATTTGCAAAACATTAAAACCTGTTTCTGACATCAAAGTAAAAAAAAAATAAAATTCAGTTAAAATTTGTTTCTAACTTTAAGAAAATGGGTTCCTAAATTGTTATAGAAAAAATTGCATTATTCCTGAACAGGAAAAGAACTGTGACAGATTTCTTTTTTTTCTATTTGGTTTTGGTTATTGGATTTCTTACCATTTCAACATTTGAGCTACCATGTACTTTCATGTTTTTTTCTTGCATGTTACCAATAATTGCATCAGCTACCAGAGCTAAAGAGATCATTACAATACCTATAAAATAAATTTTTTTTATTTTAATGATTATAAACAATATTCAGGTAATTTTAAAATATAAGTGAAAATAAAGAAAGACAAAAGAAATTATGATTCAATGTTTATGTAAATAACAATCAACATAACAGATGAAAAAAAAAGAGATATACTTTTTTTTTTAAATTTTAGGACAAAGTAATTTGCCAAAATAAGAAGTTCATATTCAACAATTTTATTAAGATACAAAATAAATTTGTATTTGCCCAATAAAATGTATTATACAGTACTTTCTTATTTATATAGGCTATAATCTCCTTTACCCTGTAATTTAATTTACTATATTTAGGCTATACTTCTCTATAAAAGTAGGCTATATTAAGATATTTTTCCAAAGGAGGAGAATAATCCTAAAGTGATAAAAGAGGTTAGGATATGGGAATAGCAGTAGTTCGGGTGCCAAAGCTAAAAACTTGTGATATGGAGAGTTTTTATTATTATTTTCTGTTTTGTTTTAAGATGTAAGTGAAGGGTCCACTTGATTTTACTTTGTCAGCTTGAGAAAATTGAATATTCCAAGATGGTGTCTAACATAGGACACATAAAATGAAAAATATTAAAATGGAAAAGTAATTACCGGTATATATATGATGTAATTACAGTTATAAACCATTTAAAAATGGCATTATTTGTATTATAAACTGAATATTTTTTTATTTTTATTAGCTTATCTGTTTTTCAATTACTGTATTACGGTATATACATTTTGACTTTTGAGTAGAAAAAGTTTTACCTTTTTTTTTAAATTTTATACAGAGTGAATTGTTGAACTCCTTCACCAAAAAAATTTATAAAATGCTAGGCCGCACATTTAAATTGAGTCATTATATCAATATGAATTTCTTGGCGGCCATGCTGGATGTCATCTTAAATATTTAAATTTTCTCAAGAGTGACAAAGTGGCATTAAGTGAATTTGATATCCACATAAGCTTAGATATCAAAATCAGTCATAAACTTTCTCCATCAGACAAAGCAAGGTTACTTAGATATTTAGTGTTGGACACCTAGATTACAGGGTTTTTTTTCATATGAATGTAAATAAAAGTCGTCACAAGTATTTTAATTTTTAATTATAAAAAGGCAATAATCCTCTAATTTGCTTACTTAAATTTTATATAATCATTGATATTTATATTCAAACTGATTCCCAGTAAAAATCAATAATAATTTATAATAGCCTTTTAGTAAAAAAAAAAAGTAATTCTGCAAATCTTTTTTGATATTATACTAAGGGTAGTACAATAAAACATGAAACTTGAAATGAACTATTTTTTTTAAATAGGTAATGCCTTCCTATTTTTCAGAGCCAGATGCCAAATTCATAAGTAGATATCCCCAGTCAATCAATATTTTTTTTCAGCTGATAAATTTAGAAAGCATCACCCAAATAAAAAAAAAAAAGATTCAAAGGATACTTTTGAAAACAAATTATTCAAACCCACAAGCTCCAAAACATACTCCAAAAGTATGATACAATTTCTAAATTTAAACTACTGGTAAAGATAAACTTTATGGTGGAAATTTATGTTTAAGTTGTCATAGGAATTTTACAGTTTATTGACTTTTATTCTTAAAAGCATATATTATTAATAATTCATATTCTTAAACTTTATTAATAATAATAATGAACCGTTATTTTAATAACTTTTTCAAGAAGTGATTTCTAAAAAACCTGCAAACCTGGAACAAGATAAAATTAAAATGTCATTAATTTAAAAACATTTCATGTTTTGTCGATAACATTTGTACTTTTAAAAAGAAGAATCACATCTTTAAAAATAGCATGTATTGAGTTACATTTTCCTGAAATCTTACAACAAAAACAATGTTGCAATGTGAAAATTCAAGTGCCAATGGCAAAACATTCTGTTTTGGAATTTTGTTGTGAAAGATTTATCTCTTCTCTCAAGTTGCTACATTTGTAAGAAACTTAACTTATATTCTCTAAAAAGAAAAATCTAAATATTAGGCTAATTATTTTAATTTTTGGCATTTTAATATTGCCATAACTGCTAGAATAGTATTTACAGTTTTTAATATATTGCAAAGTGTAATATTTGGTGTAAACAAACATTTAAGTAACATTATAAATTTTCTTAGTTTCTCTCTATGCTTGCTAATTGTACATTAATGTTTTTCATATTTTATTAAAAATATAATAGTCGTTTTTTTGTGAAATATTAAATTATGGATCCATATTAGAAACAAAACTAATATTTATAGGTTTCTTCAAAGAAGGATTTTCTTTCTATTTAGAGGATTTTTAGCCAATTTTTTAAAAAAATGTTTTAATTTCTTTTTACAGAATAGGAATTACTGTAGATGAAATATTTGAAAAATTATTACATTCTCTATGATCATACATAGATTAGCGAGGTGTTGAACTTCTTTTTTTTAAAAATATATTATAAAAACTATTGTATATATATTCTAAAAATACCAGAAAAAGTTAAAGTGAATTTAATGTGATTAAAATAATTATGAACAAGATAAATTATTAACTTTTTTGTTTGTGTTTAGATTGCTTCCTTGTTGACATTTATTTGTTTTACAATATCTTAGTTATAGAAAAAAAAAATTAATTAATTTCCAATAAGCTTCTAATTGTATAGCCCTATATATAAAAAAAAATCAAAACACTAGCCTATTTAGAATTCATTTCTAAGTTATTTGAAATAAATGAATTTTATGCTCAGCTCACAAATGACTTTTTATGTCCTTATGTCTATGGTTGGTATACAGTATATCTGGAAAAAGAACAAATCTCAATGTATTCTTAATGTTGCTATTGCTTGATCTAGAGCCTTTGCCTTATGACTTCTGATAATTGTATGAACTTGTGTCAGCTCATATGACCAAACATCCGGTATAAATCTGAGTCATTTATTACAAATTAAAATGAATTGACTAAAGGTTAATAGTGGGTTAAAGTTAACTATCGTTTGCTAAAATTGTATCAATAATAAATATTTACTTTCTAATATGAAGTCTATGTACAGTACATGTGCAGAGACTTATAACAGATTTCAAAATTGCTTTGAGGAAAGGCTTGTTTGTATAGTCAGATCATATGCACTAAATACAAAAGGTGCGACTGTTATAAACAAATTTAAACTTATTATAGTTTACTAGTTTAAAAGCCCGTCAAAAATGACGGACATTAATTTCTTCCTTTTTAGCTTGCTATACTTAAAAGCCCATCAAAAATGACGGATACAGCAACATCTATAGACAGAAAATAGAACGAATGTGATGATGGGGTGAGGGCGGGAGAAGTGTTTAAAATGTGATGTCACAATTGTTTAAAAAATAACAAAGTATGCGGTTATATTAACTTAAATACAGGCATACCCCGGTTTATAAACCCTCATGAGTCTGGACATATTTGCAGTAGCACCATATCCCTGTTTCACGTACATGCTTCTCAAGAACGGACACTTGAAGTCATTATTGTATTAAAAAAAAAATGAATTAAGAATTTTCATCTTATTTTTAAAAAATATATTAAAAAAATTATAACACCTATATAGAGGTATACCCCATTTTCATGTACCTGATGGAACCGAAGCATATACCGTACGTAAAGTGAAAATGCACTTAAAATGACGCAATGTATAATACTGTATATAAGTCATTTTTCAGCTAATTATTAAAAAAAATAATTTTATACTGAGGTAAGGGAGTAATGGGATCATTGGAGGCATGTCCAAATTGCGAGTGAAAGTGTGTGTCCTTAAAAAAGAGTATCATATACTTGATTAATAAGTATCTTTTTAGTTTTTCATGAATTAATAAATTGACTAATCCATTATATTAATTTATTTTGTGGAGGAGGGGGGGGGGTAATTTTTTTCATGTAATTTCATAGGGGTCAAATTCAGTGTGATAATTTTGTAAGGGAGGGGGGGAGTACAAAATAAAAAAAATTATGATCTGTAGTTTATGGATGAACTCACATACAATAAACATGGAGTTTAAAAATGACAAGTTTGAATAATGAACATTTATTTATTTTTGTATTTATAACTAGTTTTGTTAATATTATTTCTAAGCAACTTTGGTTTTCAGGCATACAAGTATAACCTAAATTGTGTATAATATCTTTTAGAAGAAGAGATAAAAAAACGATTTTGATGGGATTTTTGTTATGATTGGAAATGGGAGTGGGTAGGATAGAAAAAATTTTTAAATCCATTTTACAAAATTAACCGACCAATAAGTATTTTATTTTTCGTAAGGCCTATTCTTAAATTTATTGCACACTAAATGGCCAATTTCTTTGATGATTTATATTAATTTTCCTTCACTTTAAATAAAGAGAACTGGCTAGAGCAAATCTTTGGCAGTAACTTGGTGACTTCTGAAAAACGAATTTATTTAAGATATGCAATTCTTATATAATATTTTACATACAAATATTGATTGCTTATATCTATTATCTACACTTTATATCACTATACTACTGTATATTATGTTTATAAGCTAACATGAAACTGGATATTCTCTACTGATATATGTCAACTATAGTACTTAGTTAAGTTGTTACGGTTGAGATTCTAACTGGATATTCAAATTTTTGCTATACTTTTAATAGCTTGCCATAGAATGACTATCAGCATTATTTGACCCCATGTTTTATACATAAATTGGGATTTTGAAAGTGAAGACTAGACATGACTGTCTATTAAACACCACAAATCACAATTTATTTAAAATGTCTCTTTATATACCGTAATTAAAAAGATAGTTAAACTGACATGCCAAATATGCATTGCTTTTCATTTATTGTATTTACTTAATAATTTATTTATATTTTTGTTTATACTCTCTGTAACAGACTGATTATGATGCTGATAGTACTCAATAAAATAAATAAATAAAATTTGCTTTTTAAATTGACTAAATTTATCATTTAGACAAGTTTCCACTTAATAATCCTAAAGAAAACTGCTAGTTTAAGTACCGTAGTATATTACTTTAAGTGTAAGAGAAAAATGTATAAATTAGATAGAGAGCGCATGTGTCATTTGGCAGTGGAAAAAAATTTTAAAGTGCAAAACACAGACATTTTAAGAGTTGTTGCTGTTCCCCTTCACTTAACATGCTTTAAAAAACCCAAATGATAAAATTTCTCACAGAGTGAGAAGAGAAAATGGCCATTCAACTTTCTGCTTCATACCAATATCTTATGTGTTCATTTAGTGAAGTAGTGAAATGATATGCAAGCATGAATAAAACAATTTGATTATTCTCCATTAAGTAAAATGTAGTTTAAAAGCATTGAAGTGTCTGCTGGCAACATTTCCGGTCATAAGGTTAAGGTTAAAATGCATGTTGTTTTCTCAGTGTTTGCTCGGTAGCCTACACTCACTTTAAAGACAAAATTTAATTTTATAAAAAAAAAGATAAAGCTGATAATGGTGACCACCAATGATTTCCTTAAAATAGAGAGTGAACCCAATTTTCACTTCCAACCATATTCCCAAATCTATTGTCTTACATTCAATGAAAATACAATTATTATTATTCAAAATGAACTCACAATTTGATAAACTAATTTGACTTTCAGTGAACAAAACATAGCAAAAATTACTTGGGACAATTTTTGTTTTTTATACTGTATATAGGGTTACCACATGTTCATATTTGCACGGACACGTCCATATTTTAAATATTAAAACAGTATCCGGGATTATTTTCGCAAAAGTGATAAAATGTGACCCTGGCATTACATGTCAGTGAAGTTTTAGACTTAGCCTACTAATGAAGCGATGAAAAAAAAAAAATACAAACTGATTTTTTTTAAAACAATTCCCTTTGTTAGAATAAATTAATTATTTTCCTTTCTTGTAATTGTTTTTTTTTTTTATTTCTGGTGCTCCTAATAATAAATGTGAAATAATTTTACTTGAGGTTGCAGCCGAATAATGGCTTTAGGGCTCGTATTTTCATAAGCATGTAAGCCGTTGCCTCTGTGAGAAATATGCCACTGTGTAAGCCAGTGCCTCTGTGAAGAACAAGAGGGGCCGGTTACTGATTAGGATTTATTCTTCGCTTATGATAGCAAGAGCCAAAGCCTAACCTGATAATTCTTGCAGCAAGATTTTTTAGTACAATCCCCCGCAAAACCAAAGGCAATTAGCAGTAGTGATCTGACATGAGAAGAAAGCTATGACACAAGTTTGTTTCATAATGATGGTTTTATTCTTGTATAATTATCAGAAAATAAATATGTATATAATATGAGGATATTATTCTGATGACAAATATAATTTCATGGTAACAAATATCATAAGATTTGGATTGGGTGTGCTACCTCTAACACTAAGAAAGTTATTTTTGTGTGTGGCAGTAATATTTATTATGACAAAGTTCTTACCTTAGGGTTAGCAGAATTGTGAGAATTACTTGGTGGAGATGAGCGTCGGTTTTCTGATTTCTCTGCAGGCTGCTGTTGGAAATCTCTGGCTGCTGCTTAGGCTGGAGTGTATCTGGCTATGGTTGGTTTATTGGCTGCCCAAGCATAGGCAATGAAAGATAAGCTGATAACAATGTTCTTACTGCTAAGGAACCAATAGCAGCAAAGCTGTAAGCCAATCACAGAAGGCTTTTAGCTATGCCTTCACTTTAGTCCGTTTTGGGAAATTATATTATAAGATTTTAAGACTGGTCAGACTTTAGATCTGAAAGATCTAAAGCCTAGAAGAAATAATTAGCAAAAAGTTTGTTTTTCACAAAACTAATTATTTCTATTGCTGCCACAATTACTGCACTCTCTTTATTATTATAATTCATTACCATTTGCGTTAAGGAAGCACATTGGGTAGCACACCTTATGGGTAATTATATACCGTATTATACAAAATATAACTCATTGTATATTGTATATGTATATACAGTATGTACTGTATATACAGTACAATATCTCAGCCATTAGCTGGATAACTATTATTGTGATCATTTATTGTAAGATGGTAAGTATTTATTTTTAGCAGAACATTCTGTCTGTCAGTATACATACATATTATATTATTAGTACTGTATACTGTTGTTGAGAGAGGATATTTAAGAGAGCAGGATTGTTTCTCCACTGGAGATGCAATTTGGCTATATTACAAGCATTCGTCAACTTCGTTAACAACCTAGATTAACAGTTGACACCCCCCCCCCTCCTTTTTCTTTTATTTTGAAACATCACTACAACCAAAGATGACATATATTACCTTTGACTTTGACTAACAGTATAATAGATAAAAGTTTTGTATTTGTAATTTCATTTAGAATATACAGTATACAATAGCACATGAATAAGTGAATTTTATGAATGAAAATTTGTAATTTTTTTCCTTTGAATTGATTATTTTTAAAAAACGATTATTAAAATAGAAATCAGTTAACTAGTGTATAACTACAGGAATTAATTCTATTTAAGTTACTGTATCATTATTAATTATTTGTAGGACTCTTTTGAAAAAGAATGATCTAGGCTATTTCTAATTTTAATTTCAAAGTTTTATTTTATGTAAAAATAAAAAAAAATGTAAACTAAAATTGTACAGCTAACCTATATAATTATAATGCAATGTAATAGCAATGAACCAAAAATAGTTTGGCAGTAGGCCTAGTGGTATAGGCTAGTACTTTCAAATTGCTGTAGCTAGAGAATTTTTTTTTGGGGGGGGGGGGGGGAAAACTTTTATACATGAATGAAATAAAGGTAGAAATTAAAAATGTATGTTTCTAACTCCTAGAATCCCCAACTCACACACAATTTGGACTTTCAATCAAAGTTGGAGGGAAAGCTCCCCGCCCCGCCTTCTCTTAGCGATGCCATGTATATTGCTTTATAAATTATTTCTACCGGTGTCCTGGTTTTTGTTTTGGAAAATATGGTAACCCTAACTGTATAATGACAAAAATAAAATCATAACTAGTGATATAAAACACTAATTAGGCTATATACAGTAAATACATTTTAATTTATAATTTAAAAGATTTAGGTTAAGAAATTTAGACCAAAACAGTGTTAAAAATATTACTAGATAAATTCAACAGTTGATCTTAATACATAAAAAAAGCCTTACCAAAAAAAAAAAAAAATATTTCTCAAGATTTGCTTTATAAAACAATATACCGTAACATGTTTATAAAATTCAAAATGAATATAATGTAAATATGATTTTTGTTTGGGAGAATCTAGGCAAGGTACATGCCGGTATAATTTTTCCCACCTGTGTGTGTGTGTGTGTACTGTATATTGGTATGTAGTGTAATTTGCATTTTCAACCAAATAAAAATAAAAAAGGATCTCGGAAAATTTTGAAAATAAAAATGGTTAAAAAATATTTTGACGGACAAAGATAGTAGACAACTATAGTATATTTTGTGAAGTTTAATATGAAATGTGTCCAACAAAGACAACCTCGTTGGACTACAGTCTGTTGTTGTCCGGCATATTTTTATTTGTAAGCACGGAACTTTATTTTAATACCGTAAAATGCCGAGCAAGGGCGCATGCGCTCTTATCATTCGTTTGGGGGGAAATGGGG
>PXIH01S0001306.1:3306-14007 GCA_003024985.2 Euperipatoides rowelli
ATTCTTGTATATACTGTATATGCTCATAGACTGGAAACAGAAAGTCACCAACATTATGAAACTTGCATTGCGTGTTGCCGATACCATTGAAAACATCATGTTTTTTTTTAAAAAAAAAAAAACAGGAATTCCACTGCAAGCCATCACAACAATATTTTTTCCAACGCGATCACCGCAATTTGATACTTTTCCATAGTAGCGCATCCCATTGAATTATGTGTTTTTAAAAATTGTTTGCATCACCACAAAGCAAGGAATATTCCTGTGTAGTGGCAGCCTCGAGCTTGTACTATTTGATCAGAATCTGAAGTCGAGAATTGTCCAAGCAGCATATAAAATCATCTTGTTTAAGTTATTAATTGTTCAAGTAAGATCAAATATTGGTGTTAGGCCTATGAGCCGAATGCTGTTATTGGATAATAATGGACTTGTACAACCTTGCCACGTACCCATCAAAAAAAAAAAAAATCTTATAAAATTTTGTGGATGTAATTTCAAACAAGATGCGTTAAAATTGGAATTGTATATATCTACTCTAGTTGTAACTTCTGAGTTTCATAAAGTTTTTTTCAATATGATTGGATCTGATTTTGATAATTTAAACTCTTTAGTTGTGTAATTAAATGAAAAACATATTTTTCAAGACCATAATTTAGAATAATCATCTTTTATTCAAATGCACATTTTATACAAAATCTGATAGAATTGGAATTAAGAACAGTTTCAAAGACCAATTTAGTTGAAGTATTTTTTCTACTCTTAGCATTCAGTGAAAAGAAAGCCAACATTGTTTAACTCACACTTCCATCCTTCACTAAATGAGCATACAAGAAATTGACATAATAGAAATGCTATGCTCTGTACAGTATTTGCAAAGTAAATTAAGAGAAGGTGACCACAGAACAATGTCATTCTGTTTTATTCTATTTTAGGAGAAGATTGAAAATATGGTAACTCATCAATCTGATAGGCAATTTATGAGTGGAAACATTTATGACTGTGCTTTGGTCTTTGAAAATTTTGTTCATGCTAACTCTTACAAGATTTCTACTAAGTGAAGTATTGAGTGAAAACATGTCTGTCTGCCTGTGAGCTAATTATCTGATTTATGACATAGAAAATTAGGATTTGCTTGCATAAATTTACAGTCAAAGAGTTGAAAAATACACTTACAGCAGAGCAGAAATATGATTTTGGCAATTATTTACACTGGTGATGTTTTAAAGATTAAGAAGGAGAACAATAATTATTTTGGTGGTAGATCTGAAAGGGGGGTATGAATATTTTTTTATACTGATGTTTGGAAATTCTTAAAATCCCTAGCCGCTGTTCCTAGTGTAACAAGAGCACTATTGCACCTAACTTGAGTCAGGAAGATTTGAAATAATTATTTTATTAATGTTTTCAAATATTATATTTGTATTTATCATTTTGGAAAAACAAAATCAACCCATTATTGATATTAATAGATAAAATCAATCGAACACCATCTGGAGAATAACTGTAAATATTTTATGAAATTAAATATGCAAATCTTTAACATGGATTTAAGTTTAGTATGAAAATCCAAATTTTGCATTACTTTAAAGAAGGAAAAAAAATGCAAATTATAGATTTTCAAGCTTTATTTTGAGCAATAAAGTATATTAATCTATTAATGTATATTTAATAATGCAGTGTTAATATGCACTCCTATATTTATTAACCATATACTATATGTTATCTAGCTCTATTTATATGAGTCAATTTATATTTGTGTCTGTTTATCTGTCTATACTATTTCTCTTTCTTTATATCTTTATTTCTATTTCATAGCTTTCTATCTTTTTATCTATATATCTCATATCTATGTATCTTGTATATATCTCATATCTATTATCTATCTATCCCTTACCTATCTATCTAATCTTATAACTGTGTATCCATCCACTTATCTATCCACACATCTATAACATCCTAATCAATCTGTTGAGATGTGTCTAGCAGTGATGGATGAGTTTCAGAATTGTTCTGATTCTTTTATTTTGATTTCCAATTTCACCTAAGCTCATATTCCCCCAAATAATTGAGATGGCTAGAAACTTAACTTTGGTATAGTAATGTACATGATAACATTTCTATCAGCCATATTATCATGAAATTGAGATTAGCAATGGCAGGATTTGTACATTTAATGTCAACGTTTTTCTTATAAGCTTTAAAAAAACTAACTCAATGTTTTATAAAAGTAATTGTATTACCTAAAATGAATACATTTGTATGATTGACAACCAGATAGCTCCTTCTTTTTAAGATCCTTTTGATCAATTGTAAGTGAAACTTAGGAATGGAGTATACAAACTGTCAATTAGGGGAATCCTTTGATTCTATTTTTGTCCGGATGATGTTTAATATTGATCAAATTATTGTATTTCAGACAAAAATGAATATTATTTAATTTTGTCATTATTGATCTTTATGGGACCGTTAAAAAAAATAAATAAAACCACACACTCACACAAAGCAGAGATGATTCTACAATATGAAACATCTACAACATTGTTACGAACCTTGACATTTGACCTCAACAGATTGCATTTACTGTACCTGACTAGGTTTTTTTATATTTTTTATCCGGAGTTGATACGTAAAATTACTAAAAGAGTAAGTAGTTCTAAGTCACAATCTCATTTTTTATTTCTAAGTTGCTAAAACTTTGGATTTCTGTCTGGAAAAGTGTGCTGTTTTCAAATTTTGTGTAAATCCACTGTGCTCAGATTAAGATACACGAAAAGAAATCTACAAAGAGAAATGAACAGGTAATTAATGCTTACCTCCATTTTCCCTCAAGCAATATTGATATTAGATTATTTTGGTGGTTTAGGATCAGAACTGCTGCTCTTAGTAACGGATCTTAATATTTAAATCTAATTACAGTAGAACATATGACATCATTGCCGAGTGTTGCAGTTACAAATTACAGAAGTGTAATTTAATAAAAAAAAATTGTTGAAAAAATCCCATTTTTATTTTACAAAAGCTTACTTGTATAAAATTAGCTATTAAGGAAGAATCTAAATTAGGTAGATTAATGTATATTCATCAGGTTTTTTTATTTGAACCTAAACTGTTGGTCTTTTTTTACATGGTGTGTGAGCCCGACTAGTTTAAATTTGTTAAATAGTTTATGTTAAGTCAATTAACCTTGTAAACTAATGGAAGTATGTTGCTATCTTTGTTTAAGTGCTAAGTAACCTATAATTGTGTTGGACTTGTTTGAAATCAATCTAGATATTTTTTTATTTATTAGATAATTTTTTTAACAGTACTGTTTAATATGGAGTATTTTACATAATTAGTGCAGATTTGGAATGGCAAAACTTCCAGGGATAAATATACAAATAAACAAAATTTAGTGCAAAAATTTAAATAAACAAAATTTCTAAAATTTAAATTAACTAAGGAATTTATGACCAATTGGATCCAACACAAAGGAAAGGGACATTCATCAGACCAATCAAACTACTCACATTTCAAGAAGAAACGTTAAATAATATTAAACTCAAACTTAAGATTATATTTACACAATAAAAATAAAAAAAAATTGAAAAATAAAAACATTTTTTTAAAACAATTCGGATTACATACACACAAAAAGATCTTTCAATAGAAACAGTCATACTTGGATCAAACCATATCTAAAGTCAAATTTACTAGAGGAAAGGGACAGTGCCCCATTTCTCATAAACTAAAGTCACTTTTTAATCACCGGTATCAGGAACATGACCAACCTAAGAGCCTCTGTTACCAAGACTGCATCTCCCAATGGATGCAGATGACAGATTAATTTCTTCATCTTGCTCTCTTTCCCACTTTCTTCATCATGAAGATCAGTGTACCCCATATTAATACCACTTAGACTCTTGTTGAGCAACCTCAGCTCTGCGCATACTGAGGAAATTTACCCTGTGTCCCTTGTAAAGTGGTAAACCACCCACTTTAGTGATTACATGGTCAAATTCGCTCATATTGGATTTGTATAAATTAGTATGATAAAGGAATGTGTGACTCCCTGCAGTACAAATGGACAAAGTAACCCCTTTTCACTAACATGATCATAACTGATCAACAGTCATTGATATAACCTTGAGTTGGAACAGACAGACAAAGGAAAAATTAATTACATAAAGGGGAAAAAAAAAAAAAATTACCAGTACCTTGAGAATCATAAAAGACAATTTGTATAATAATTTATAATACCCACATATCAACACAATAATGACCCCCCCAGTGATAAGGGAAATAATACAACAGATACAAATGCAAGAAATATGTCAATCTTATCATAAAAATAAAATTTTTGAAAGAAAAAGGTGAAATTCAATTTTAGAAAAGTTCATCCGGTTAAAAAAATTATATTTAATAAATTTAAATTTTACAAAATTTTGAAATTTGCAAAAATTTACAAAAAATTAAATATCAGAATCGGGTGTGAACCCAATATCGCAGACGCCACCTGGTCTTTAAAGGAAGACCAAGAAACCATAAATCACATTCATGCATAAACAAAAATTTTCATAAAGGCATGACAAAGAAATTAAGAAATGAAAATTTCCAAATATCAAATGAATTTAAATTGATTCATATTTAATGGCATTCAAAACTGTCAAAAATAAATAAGAGAAATATAAAAAATAATTACTGAAATTAAGAAAAAGATTTAGAATATTGCTGTTTCAAACCACAATAAAAGAAATAATTCAAATTCAAAAATTTAATAACTTAAAGTTGAGATTTAAGCTCAAAAAAAAACTTCAACAGTTTGAGAAATGAGACAACAATTAGCTATAAATACCAATTGGAAAAAAAAATTCTCAAACAAAATTATCACAGATAACTGAACCTCCAACTGAATAATCCCCAAAAAAATATTATAAAAAAATTCAAAAATCCATCTCAAATGAACAAAGAAATTAAAAAATTTCAATTAACTACTTTCTTGACACCCACTTCGACTTCTTACGTGACTTCAAGTACAGAAGTTGCAGGTAAATGTCTATTTACCAAACAAATAGAGTGTAGCACAGCGCTTAAACACAACTACTAACAGGCACAAGCTTAACATTTAAATTACATGTAAGTTTTAATTACATATGAATAAAAATAAATCTCAAATTATTAAATGTAACAATCCTGAATAGCACAACGTATCATGACTATACAGGCAGCCCAAAATTTTATGTACACAGCTTGCCACCGGCTTAGTGAAACACAGCATATAATTAATTTTAATTCTGACAAATTTTACTAATATTACAAACTTTCTAAAGTCTTCTTAAATAAATGGATAAGATTCAGCTGGACACATTATAAAATTCAAACAAAAATTACACAAAATATGTGAAACGATTTCACAAAAAAAAAAAATTAAGATTTAAACCTATTTTTTTTCCATAAATGAAAATGTATATAAAACAGATTAAGTAATAATCAACAATAATAACAAGAAGTAATATTTTTAATTAGGTAAGAAAATAAATTTTTAATCATCTGACTTCAAATTTTAAATTGAGAAGAAAAACAGGAACCTTTGCAGGGTCTTTGAATATCCAGATGACACAAAATAAAAAATAAAAAAATAAAAATTTCAAATCAATTCATCACAGAAATGAAACAGATTTGAAAAATAAAATTACTAAGAAAAAGAATATATAAAAAAATTTTAAATTTCAAGAATTAATAAATTTTGAAAAATCAGCCATCTTGGATGTGACTGCGCATGACATGACACCAGTGTGACATGACATGCACAATCAAATACACGTGTGCTGAAAAAAAAAACAAACTTAAACCCATATTAAATCTATTTCAGGAAACAAAGTTTTAAGTTTCCAAAAAAAAATTAAAAATTTACTGTAACAAACATTAAAAACCCAGTAGAATTTTACAAATCATCCAGATAGTCATACTGGACCCAACAAAAATCCAAGTCGTAGACATCATTGTCATAACCCCACTCCTTCCTAAACCCTAGCCCTCTCATGATTACTGTTAAAAATAACCATCATACTAAACCAGTCAGAGAAAAACTTATTTAAAAGAAATTTGAACTAAACCAGTTGAACAAGAGAGAGACAGAATTTAAATTGGGGTGGGGTATCACTTAGTCCTCTCCATTTCACCCAAACAGGGCTAGGGCCACTCTACTTAAATAAAATTAAAGAAATGACATAGACTCAGTAAAAAAAAAAATATGAAGTTTATTGTAGGATAGAGTTTTTAGATATTGTTTGTGGAATGTACGGTGATATTCTAGGGGTGGCTGTAATGGATGCTGTAGACACACTATAACCAGGACTCAGTAAACACCCTCAACCTTGAGAAGTCCAGGCTGAAAACCTAACTGCGGTAGTAGTGAATACACAAAATACCTAATTTAAAGAGAGTTCCATTTTTCTTTCTTTATTAATGGCTTAACTAACCAAAGAACTATAGAATGTGTACAGTATTAGTGCACATACTTTGTTTGGGGACTATTACCTGCAATGCAGAAACTAACGGACATAATCTAAAACTAATGTTAATATAACTGTGATTTAAAACAAAAATAATACCTGAAAAAATATTAACAACATTAGGAGGTAGAAATAACCCGGAAGAGAAACTAAAGACTACTGTTAGGGCCAATAAGCCCCAAATTTCACTGGCAAAGATTCAGAACCAGCTTTAAGCTTCCTGTCCAAGTAGCCAAAGGATAAAGACTCAATCAAAAGTTAAAAAATATTAAATTATAAACAATTCACAAACTTCTATATACTGAGAGGGTTAGGACTTTAAATATAACAATTAAATTGATTAAATACACTCATACCCATACCTGAATTAAATTTTTCACAAATAAATTATTAAAATTATTTAATCACACATATAACAATTACAAATAATAACTACGGTGCTAATCTTTAAATTGCCACCACATTAAAACAGAACCTGAACATATGTAAAGTTAGTATAAGAGTAATGCAACACTTCATCTTTAAATAAAGTTTGCATTGACAAGCTGGTTTAAAATTTTATTTAATCACATTTTAATTAACCCCTCAAATTAACATAATAAAAAGATATTAAAAAAAACATTTATCTGAGATAGGCAAAAATTGCAATAAACCGTCCATCAACAGTTCATTTAAAAGATTTAAGGAAACTCATATTTATAAATTTCAGATTTGTCTGTCTGTCTGTCAAAATATTAACCTTTCAATCCATTTGAACACACATAGAGACCACATCAACTCCAAATTAACAAGAACACATTCAAATTTTTATACATACAAATTATCAATTTAATCACAGGTATTTTACGCATTTGTGTTATTCAAATATTAACCATAAATAATTAAAAAAAAACACGGAATTTATTGTCATCAATTTAAATAAATACTATCTCAAACAAACTAAATATATTCACAACATTAAACATATATTTTAAATATACCCTTGTGCATGATCATTTAGATTATTTTTAGTATACTAGCTAGATTTATATTGTTCACAATGTCACTTACTTTATATCTTCTTGTCCAGCCATGGCTATGAGCGAAAATTTCCAATGCAACAAATACATTACTAGTCCACAATGCAGATAAAATACTGCATCGCGATGTTGGGAATGACTATAAGAGGATCCAAGTTTACAGTTCAAATGACAGCACAAACATAGTAACTGCGATAGAGATTGCATATTTAACTTTACTTTTAAATTAAATTAAATGAAGTCTAACGGACCTGAGAATGAAGGAACTTCGAGCAAATCAAAAGGACATCTGAGAGAGATCAGCTTTTTTTTCCAAAACTTGGTAGATCAGATCAGCCCGAGCAGACTAGAGAGTAAACCAAGCGACATAGGATTAAGTAGTCCTCAGAAGGGCTCACCCCTCTCACACTAAAAAATCCATACATCACCATTATTGGTTATCAACAAGTTATGACGATGTGTAGGCCATTGTGCTCTATGCAGATTTTCATTTTTCATAGACAACACTAATGACTGGCGAACGTGCAGTTTGTCACACCTTTCATGCACTAAGATGGTCAATTCTCAGAATCAGAAGCTAATCCATAAACAGTGTGCAATATGGCATGAAGATTTTAACCCCCTCTGGTGGCAAGGGATGCCAACTAAATAACACATAAAGGCACACAGTAAATAAATTACTAGTATCTCAGCAAAGTAACAAAATTAAATTATTGAAATGTACTGTACATAAATTGTTCAAATTGGCAAATCAAAGAAGCGGCTGTTGCAAGATTATATTTAATATTTCAAAAAGTTTTGCATCACAATGTAGAAATAAAAAAAATGTTCATCTTCATAATGTACCGTAGATCAGCAAACAGTTCAAGTAATTAAAGCATACCAATTGACAAATTAAATTAATCATAATCTAAATATACGGCCAGCACAAATTCATTTTAATAATCCAAATAGACCACATTGCACAGGGTAAATTAAATCAATATGAAATTTTAAAATCTAACTAAACATTTGGTTTCCTTTTTCAAACAAATATAAAAACATGAATTCATTCAAACATTTAAAATTATACAATCTTAATTAAAACATGTTAAACATAACAAAGTTTTGCCATTCCAAATTGCACTAATTTTTCAGGTGGGCTCTTAGGCTGGCTCTACACTTGTGATTTATCGTGACGATCCTAAGTGGCGATTCTTAATTGCTCGCGTTCGATTACCACGCCAAAACAAGTATAGTGCTAAATTTCAGCATGTACAGTACGTACTGTATGTAAATAGATTCTGATTTTGTGCAATAGAATTTGAGAATCTTTAAAATTAAAGCCTGTTTTATTTATTTATTTTATTTATTTATTTAACATACAATTAAGCAAAGTGAAATGTTCTGTTGCAAAAGGTGTTTCTTCTAAATTTAATTTAAGTAGCCTAATCAAATTTTAAATTATAGACGTGAGAAAGTAAACAAATATATATAATATTAGATTGTCCAAAATAATCAGAAAGAAGGAAAGAAGAACTGCTGCACTCAACTTCATCTTTCCTTTCTCTCAATCTCCCCTCCCCCTCATCCCATTATCAAGTTACTGGGGAACAAAAACAATGTGATAGAATCAAAAAACTGCTCCAAGATCAAATATTCGTCTAAAATCACTTTGTATCTGTATAGCGATAAACACTTTTTGATATCATTCATTTGGTTACCGTGGTTAGAAAAAGGCGAGCGGAACATTGAATGTGAAGCATCTACAACTCCCCCAATTAGCCTGTTTGTACGGCCAACTTTGAAATAATCTTTCCTAATTCAGGGACCATTTCCGTATTTCAGTTCCTACTTTTAATTACCTATGGCTTTTAGTCCGCGTCTACTTTAAAAAAAAAACACATGATTTTAGAAATGCAGCTGTCAGCTGGTAATAAATATACAATACATTACAGTATTTTAAAAAAAACATACAGCATTTTAAATTATTCTTTATTTAGTCTAATTTATAAACAACTTCTCTTTTTAGCAATTTCTCTCTTTTTTTTTTTAATTGTTATTAGACTATTGCTTTTACATAATAATATTTTTTTTTGTGCGTCATTTTGACAGAGAGAAAAAAAGTTAATAAATAAAAAGTTATGGAACTTATTCATAGGTGGGGTGATATTTAAATCATTTAAAACTAATATTCTTGTTATTTTGAATAGTCAAATCGCGACGATTCTATCGCAGATGTAGAAACAAATATGAAAACAGATTGATTAACTTGTAACTGTGCTCGAATCACGAACTTAATTGCTTTGGCAATCCTGTGATTCAAGCGCAGACTTCTGTGATTGAGGTGATTGAATCGTTAGATGTAGACACCTCACAAGAGACAAGGTATTGAACATTTGGCGATTTATCGCGACCATCCTAACGTTGCGCTCTATCACAAGTGTAGAGCCGGCCTCAATGTTACTGAGATAATTAAAAATACATTAACTAATACAATGCAGTTTGGAAGAAAAAAAACTGAGCAAATGCCAGTAAATCTATAAAAACAATAGAAAGAATGTTAGTATATCACTGCATCATTGATCTTGGGATTTGATCTCCCAAACATAGAATCAGAAAAAAAAATCACAATTCAAGACTCCAATCCCTATTATAAATCTAGGCAAAGGGAAATTGGAATGCAAAACCAGAATCTTCAATGATGTCTATAAATGACAATTTATATAAAAATACATAAGAATTATTTCAATCTAAATTTGATAAATAAAAATAAAATGTAAACTCAAAATCCAACAATGTAAACTTTTAAAATATCTAATATTGATAGATTTATGAATCTCATTTAAATAGCAAACATATCAATTTATTGACAATATTTACAACAACAATTTATTCATCCCAAATTCAAGTGCACCAATTCACGCTAAACATTGCGACCAAAATGGAAGCGCTGTTTAAAGGTCAAACAACATTCTAAGCATAAATTGAAGTTTAAATAAAAATATAAAAAATAAAAGGTTGAAACAAAAAGATGCATAAATATACGTTTAAAAGATTGACTGGAATGGCATGGAAAAAAGGATGAGAGTTTGACTGGCTGAGAATAACTTTCTTTAAGGCTGGCATCACACTGGACGTTGCGTAGAAAAATACGGTGTGGAATTTAGACTATTTAGGTGTCACACAGAAATGCGTTAGCATTGCGT
>PXIH01S0001308.1:25647-37488 GCA_003024985.2 Euperipatoides rowelli
TTTTTTTAACAATGAAAATAATTTTTTTTAGTCATTATCTTTCAAAATAAATCATAAAAAAAAAAGAAAAAATCGGAAGCATGTCACCTTTAATATTTTTAAAATATTGACAGTTGCTCAAAGCAAACTAAAAATTTAAAGAATAACACTCTCCCCCCCCCACTCCACCTCATATCCATGTTGATAAATACTACTGATGCCCAACTTTCAATGTTGCAAGAACCCCTCCATTCCCATGTTACAAATTCTAGTAATGTCCAACTTTCAATGTTGGCAGGTATATGTATATGGAAACGTTTAACTCAAGAAAAATTCATCAATGTGTTAATTAAATGGTAACATTTTGATATTTTCTATTCATGCTTTGGAAAGGTTTGAAAATAATAAATTGACTGTCCAGTCTAAATGTTAATAATATTTTTTTTGTTTCAATTTTAAATTGTGAAATCAAAGAGAGCAAGTAAGCATAAAAACACAAATTTGTAACACGCTGTAAATTAAGAGCCATTTAATTTTGTTTCTAATTCATTTCCCCCTGATTTAATAAATTTTTTTATTGATTATTGGACTATTATTATTCTTTAATTTAAAATTTAACCTGAAAAATTTAATTCTTATTTTATGGTGAAAATTTTTTATAATTTAAATTCTGAAAAAAGTAAGGCATTTCATCCTTTAATTATTTTTGTTAATTGAATGAGTTTGTGTTTAGTTTAAGTGGTTTATTTGTTTTCCTTAAATTTGTGCATGTGTGATAAAAATTACATGCTTAATTAGTAACTTAGCCTATTTGTAAACTTGATTCTGTATAAAATAAAACTTAAAATAACTTTTCTTTTCCTTTTAATAGTTATTTGAATGCTATTCAAACGATGTGTCCTCATATTTTACGGTATTTAACTACAGCTGTTATTACAAACAAGCGTCGGAGAACAGTTCTTAAAGATTTAGTGAAAGTTATTCAGCAAGTAAGTTTTTTTTTTCTTACAGCTAGATTTTTAAACAATAATTACAATCACTCTACTTTAAATAACAAACTTAAAAGTAACATGTTTAGGGAAGCGAGTGAAAATAATTTCACTTTCTAATAAACTAGATTTATTTTTAGATTTTAAAAAAAAAATGTAATTATTTTGTGTAAAGTATGATGCTGCTGCTTAATTTTGGTGTGTATGCTATTATTTTATAAACAGACTTGAGCCTTATTCACATTCATAATGTTAAAAGTATTTGCAGATTTGAATTGTAAGGGTAGTGGTTAATCCTCTCCCTAATGTAGCAGATGTACAGGTATCACAATTTGATATATGATACTAAAATTAATACTCTAGTAATACAACATATCTTAATTGTGCATTGATTATTAAATCACCAGGGAAAATAAAGGCCTGATTGTCATACAGGATTAAAGATCCCCCACCCCCTTTTTTTTTAAAATGAAAGAAGAATTTTGGCTTAAAGCTTATAAAGTAGTTTTTTTTTTTTAAAAAAATATATATTGGGCTTTTTAAAATTATTTCATTGGCTGTGAAATATTAAAAAATTTAAGCCTATAAATACAGTAACAACAAAAAAAAATTGAGTTAAATGTTTAATTGAAAAATTTATCCAGATACTGTATATATCTAGCAAAGTTATTTTTTTATGGCGACACAGTGGCTATTAAAAACATTACTGTTTCAAAAAAGAGAGGCTATAAAATGGATTTTGATTAATATTCTAAATAACATTTCTTAAGTTAATAAAAAAATGTTTAAATCCATGGCTTGTGGCCGTTAATGTGCTATTTTCTATTTAATAATTGCCTTTAATATTTTCATCCTAATATTTCCAACTATAGGGTGTACCCTATTTATGATATTATTAACCTTCCTAGTGTTTACAAATGAGGTGTTCGGCACAATTGTGACCCAACCCGCAAAATTTTAAAAGCTGAGTTAACAGTATGGCTACATTTTCCATTGTGACAATCTATGAGTGTAACATTGGCCCAGCCCACCTTCTGATTTTACTCAGCAGATGGCATGGTAAATGTTTAATTGCATTGGTGTTTACATTGTTTCCCGGATTGCAATACTGGTGCTAGACCTCACAAATATGAGGGTTGGGTAGGTATTGCAACAATGTAATTTTGTTAGTAGACAAAATTAATTAAAATACAGTAGCTTAGTTTCTCAAGAAATCTATTTTGTATTGATTTTAATAGTTGTTCAGTTATTACTGCTCTCCAATAAGAAAAATCTATTTTGTATATCAGTATTTGTGTTTAATACAAAGTCTACTTAATAAGTTGCATCCTGTCTTATTACTATTATTATATAGGCTACCCCACATATTTTCCCAAATTCATTGAAAATTAGGTATTGTGCTATTGGCCCATCCCACATTTACCCTAAGAAAAAAAATATTTGTAATAAATTAATACATGTATTGTATATAAAGTATATTAAAAACTAGATACTAAACTGCAATAGATTACAAAACTTCATAACTACTGTATAGTTAAAAAAATTAAAGCATTAAACATGTTTTAATTTTTTACCAAAATTTAAATCATGTTTTTCTCAATAATAACTTAGTTGGGATTTGGGCCACTATTGCGTTGAGTGCCTTGTGTTAAATATTATATTGTATATTAAATATATCAGTATAGCATTGATACAGTATTACTGAGTTATAATAATATTCTGTAATTTATTTCTTCTTGTAACCAACATTATTATAAGTAGTAGCTCTATCCTATATTTAGGATGGAGACTATATTATTATTATTATACACTGATAAAGGAGGAGAATGGCAGCATATCAATCCATTAGCAGATTGACCATTATGACAGCCATGCAAAAACGTGCTTGACTTAATTTTTTTCTTGAACTGAGCCTAGCAAGGGAATTTTATAACTTTCATTGAATATCAGGCTGTTTATACAGTATACAGTAGAGAGTGTTCTTTAGACTTTTGTCTCAGGAAAATATATAATGAGTGTCCTTCAGACTTTTGTCTCAGGGAAATTGATTTTCCTCATACAATATTCAGGAAAGAAAGGGTTAAAATATATTTATAATTTAAATTTTTTTTAAAACAAATGTATACTAATATAAATTAAATGTTTAAAAAAAAAGTTGGATTTTTGAATTATGGGTTGGAATTTTAATACATAAAAAATTGGCAGCCTTTATGAAATCTGATGTGATTTGTCTGAGTGAAGCTCTACTAACTTGTATCATTTTATCAAGATGTTCTTGTTACAGTCGATTGTAATACAAATGGATAATGATTAAAGTTATTTTATTAAATATCTATGTTATTTAAAACTTGTTTTATCTGAATTTTCTTAAAATAGGCGGAGAAAGGACTTTTATTAATTTTTTTTTGCCTTTTTGAACAGAGTTATCTTACAGTATATTCTTTATAAATTTTTAAATTTAGAATGAAATAAGAATTGGAATTTTTAATTTTGGTGAGATTTAAAAAAAAAAACAGAATTGACATTATTACCTTTGCAAGTATTACACTTGATATTAAATATTATCTTAAGATATAATATTTCTATCGGATATTGTCTGATTTCAGAAAACAATGTTGCTTTAGGCTAGTAATTTCAAAAGCTTCTGATCAGAAAACAAAACAAAATTTTTAAAAAAAATATATCTTTAAATAATATTCATTAGTTCATTGAAAAATTGCCCAGACTTGTCATGTCTACTGATTAGAAATAAGTTGTTTTAATTTAATGAGATCATTAATAGAAATTTTCCTACTATTAATTTTGATAGGTATTTCTAATGACTAACCTAATATTAAAAACTGGTGTGAGGGGGAGAGGATACAGTATAATCACATAATTTTATGCTTAAGTTTCTTTTTGGTTTTTATTCTTTAAATTAAAAACAAGGAGAAATGCTGTAGGTAATTAAAATTTTGAGCCATTAAGAAATTTTTGTGTAGCAAAAGATTTTATCAAAATTAATGACAGTAGAAAATTTTCTAGATGAAAAATGGATTCTTCCACTGTTTCCTGATGTCTGTGTATTTTAAACATTGCAGCTTCTGCACATTGGGGAAAAAATAATATAGTTTTAGAGTGCTGAGGTTTTTACTTAACAAAATTTTTTCTTTCACAGATTAAAAATAGTGGAAAATAAGCAATTCAAACTTTTTAATGTTTTATAAATGTAAAGAAAAAGTAAACACTTTATAGGATGGTATAAAAATATGTGAGACACATTAGTTTGAAGTAAAATTAATTATCTGTTAATATTTGCTTTGCAAGAATTACCGTATAACAAATTAATTATAAATCGTTCTTACCCAGGATTCATGAGTTTATTCTTGAAAACTCTGCTGTTAGTACTTTCAGTTGTCAATACTTAAAGATTAATCATTTATATTTAAAAATTCATTGTTGATATCTCAAGTTAAATTGGTTATATTTTTATGTTAGATTCGTTTGGTCACGTAAAAGTGACACCATCTTGGAATTTATTTTGCAATCGGGATTTTGCATTACAAACTCTATAAAAAGAATGGTATAGTATGGCCTGGTAATTCTGTGCCGACCCACCTTTCATGTCACTCCCACCTTTTCTTAATTTAGCACATTTATCAGTCATGGGAAGGCCAGGTAGCCTTTAGCAGCAATCTCTTATTACGTATGTGACAACCATGTAACGATAGGATTAGTCGGTATCAGTCTTTTGTAATACCAGTAACTGGTAAGCTATTAATTTTCTTAATGTACTGTAATTGTTTGTTTGTTTATATGTGTTGCTGTAACAAACATTCAATGAGTTTATATTTAACTTAAAGCCTTTGTTGTCCTTCTTTGTCATACGTATACCATGTGTGAAGGCTTCGATAAATGGTGGACCGCTTACTTTTGAACCCTAACACCAAAACTATAACTGTAAATGATTATTGTTTATTATTATTTGCATTATCTATGTGGCATTAATATGAAAAATTTAAATTTTTAGTCCCATAGACCTTGATGTTACAATTTTTAAAGTACCAATTTCGAAAAATAGAAAATTTTAAATTGGTCATTTTTATACTCAAATACTGTAGATCCGATTGGTTTTATACTATTTATTTTTTATCAAATTCTAATTTTTAATATTTATATTCATCACTGACACTGTAATGGCTAAATAGTCTAGGAGAAAGTGTCTGTTGCCTTACATAACCTTGGTTTCTAATTAGTTGATTTTGAGTAACAACATTATTTTTTTGTACTCATAGAATGTAGCGAATAAGAAGAGGGACCTTTTTTGCTGTTAAACATGTTATTTCTCTTAAATATTGGCTGAAAATAACTACTGTATATAATGTTAATCTATTTAAACTAAGTTTCCCTAATTGTAAATTTGTATTTATTGAAATCTAACATTGCTTTTGGTTGATAATACTATTTTTATCTAATAGAATTAGCCTATTTTTAATCCACACTTCCTAAAAAATACAGCAAGCTCAATAGTTGAACCATTGTTCTTTGATAAAAAAATGATAAAAAAAAAAAAGTCACAGCAGTAGATTTAAAAAAAAAAAAAAAAGTTTTTTTTAATATTAAATGTTTTTGTCTGCATTTTAAAGTATAAAATAATCTGCTTTCAGTCATTCAAATTATATCAGATTGAGTGTGCAAAATAAAAGATGGCAACACAAATTATGTATATCAGATACTGTATATGCAAAATAAGATGTGACAACACAAATTATATCAGATTGGGGCTGTGTATATTAATTTTCTCTGAGCAAACTCCAAGCACCATAGCTCACTCTGAATCCAGAAAAGTTTGATATTAATTAATTCTGAGCATGAAGGTCTGTGGATGTTAATTAAATCATAGCATGCTCTGGCTTCTCTGAGTGAAAACGTCGGGATTCGGTGAAGTACCCATAATTCATTAAAATCCATTATGGCGGCCAAGGATTGCATTGAAATCCTGGTTAACAATTAAATGTGCAAATTATTAATTCTTATTCATCTTTTAATTAATTAGATATTCAAATTCATGTTTAAGTGAGAAAAAGGATATTTCAGTCGAAATAAACATGATTTTTTTTTTTCTTTCTTATTCATGCCTTAACCGGTTTTACCAGTGATGTTATAAAAACAATGGCATACTATGCGATCAAATATCGCAGTGGAAACCCTCATTTTTTAGTAACCTTGGTGGAAACCCATTCTAGGTCCACCACAACAAATCATTTTTCACTCTTAAATATACTTCATTTAATAAGATAAAGCTACTGTAGTTAGTATGGCATATAAACAAACATAATAATTGTTCTATTTCAGAATTGAAAAAAATAAATAAAGTGTTTTATTATTTGCGTATATTCTTGCTCAACTTTAACAGAGGAAAAGATTTAAACTTCCGGTTGGATTTAGAATTAATTTAAAGAATGTTCAACTTCTTAAAAAAATTGTTATTTATTGGCTTAACATTTTAATGCTGTCAATAAAATCAAAAGATGGAATAATTTTATAATTGATTGATTAGGTTTAGAAATTAAAGAAAAAATTTATGGGCAGCTAGTTCGAATTGTATTTTAATTATTGGTAATTTTTATGACTAGTTCTATTTCTATTTATTTGTGGGTTTAAAAAATTCATGATCTAAGTCAAATCTGGAATGGCAACAAACTATATACTGTATAACAAGCTCTATATATAATACTGTATAGCAGTTTTTCGTCTGCCATGATATAAGCTATTTTAAAAGTGCTTTGAAAACAGAAGCAGGTGTTAATTGTTTTGAACTGTGATGTGCTCGGTCAGTTCTCCGTGACATATTTCTCATTCTCCATTCTCTACTCTGAGAAAATAAGAAGTGGAAGCACAAATATCAGATTAAGTTTGCAAAATAAAATGGGTGGCAGATAATAGTCTTCTCAGTTAAATATTGCCATCTTTATTTTGCCCACCAAATCTGATAATGTTTGTGTGGAGGAAAAGACATTTATTTTATACTTTTAAATGCAGAGAAATGGTGTAATATAAAAAAAATGTGTTTGTGAGTAAAAAAAACAACAAATATTTTGAATTGTGCGCATCCAGCTGCACATTCACTTGTTAAATTAATGTACAGTATGGCTTTAAAGCATGTTGGGTAAGCTTCTAAAGTATTTGAAAATATCCTTCTGTATATGCATAGGTACAATGATATCTTTTTTTTTTTTAAATTTATGTGTCTAATGATCCGTGTGTCGTTTTGAAGGCTAGATTGGCCCATTTTTATAAAATTAAATTATCATCTGGCATAAATATGTTCAAAAGGTTCATCATGGTTAAATTGACATTTTTAAATAGTAAAGAGAATTTCTTAAGGCTGAACAAATATGGACTTCAGTATGTCCTATCCAATTATTCTTTATATTCTTACACAGACATTATTCCCATAGATTTAATTTATCCTCATCAAAGATGATGTATCTCGTAACAAAAGCTCTTGGTCCATTTTATTTGGTAGAAAACTTGATGATAAATTATGACCTTTTATTCACTTTGCTATGATAAAACAATGAATGGTGGCAATCACAATGAAATGCAAGTTGTTGTTGGGTATTGTCAGTTATTGAGCAAAGCTGCAAAGTTATCCAGAGGCACACAGAAACATTTTTTATGGGATATGTAACAGATAGCAATTTGCTACAGAACCTTTTATCTGTTTTGAAAAATGCTAATTCACCTTTGAAACATACAATATACTGTACTTCTGTTAAGCTGTGATGGGCCGAATATAACCAAAACCATGATGAAGCTGAACTGATAAAATTATTTTGATGGTTGGCCAAGTATATGTGAGGATTATTAGAACATCTAGAGGAAGATTGGTATACCCAAAACATTTCATTTGAGATACAGTAACTGATACTGAGTACAGCTGCATCTGAAAGAAAAGTAGTGGAATGGATTTATTAGGTATTTCAGTAAATTTGTACCTCTTCATGCAGCTTCACAGGCAAAGTCATCGAACTTTCAGACAATTCTGAGAAGGATTAACTCACCTGACACGAAAGCCCAGATCATTTGTTGTTAAATTTTTCCAGACTTTACACAGATTTTTCAGAGATTAGCCTTTATTCCATTTGTTGTATGATGAAGAGAAATAATTGTTATTAAAGAAAAGAAATATACAGTATATAGACCAGAGTCTCTTAAAGTCATTAAAGAAAGTTTTTTTTACCCGTATCTGAAATTAAAGACTATGAAAGATAAAGATGAACTGGCCTTCCATCTTAATTTGCAAAAACAGTGTTTGCTTGTGCTAAATATCTTCAGTTGTACAGAACTAAAACTATTAGTTGCTTTCAAGTTAGGCAGTTTGAATCACCATTAAGTGAGCCACAGATTATCACTTTTGGAAAGAATGAGATACTGTATATACTTACCGTATATAAGTGTACTTACTGTATGTAAGTATATATAAGTTATAATATCTCATTCTTTAAACATAATTATATTTGATCGATTTATAAGTTAAATACTTTTGGTATTTAGGCAATATAATTACTATAGTACTTATTAATTTTGAAAATTTATTTTTAAAATTTGTCAAAATAAAAATATAGGCATTTTTTCCCTATCTTTTGACTAAATACACATTTTTATTGGGGGAGGGAAAGAAGAAGGACTATTAAATGTTTTTTTTTTTTAAATTAATTGGTTGAAGTGGATTCAAATCCGGAAAAAATGTACTAAAATCGGTTGGATTAACATGTTAATTTTTAATTTTCTAGTTGGTGAAAAAACGAATATAAGACTAAATTTTAATCTGAATGTTTCCAAAATGGCTATTTACGGCAGGCTGAAAAGCGTATTTTAGAATATCCTATTAGTAACACATTTGTGAGAAAACTATTTATAAGTGTATTTATTTATTTATTTTTAAAGTGAAATGATGATGGTATGGAGTAGAAGATGCATTTTGTATCAGTACCTACTTTATCCTTAGAACCACCATCATTTTTAGGCCTATACGTTTTAAAATAGTATTAGGACTAAAGTTGTTGTGATTATTTTTTTCTTTGTATATTTTTAAAAATAAACTTAGACACTAGATATATTGAATAATTATTCTTTACTAATGTAATTTGAAAAAAAAAAAAAATCAAATGAAAATTTAAATCATTAATTTGTAGTTATAATTTTTATAGTTTGTATTAAGGTATAAATTATCTTTATTCAAAGATTGTCTTTTTTTTTTTTTTTTTTTAGGAAACCTATACCTATCGTGACCCTATAACAGAATTTTTAGAATGTTTATATGTGAACTTCGATTTTGATGGAGCTCAACAAAAATTATTAGAGTGTCAAACAGTAAGTTATTAAATATATCTATTTTCCATTTAAAGAGATTACAAATTTATAGAGTAAAACGTTTTTTTATATGTACATTACTGTATTAACTTTTTTACTTTGTTAAGCAGTTGATCCTATTTTTAATTATCTCTGAATCAGCTAGTGATACTATGCATGTACAAATAAGCTCAATTGTTACAGTATTTTATTATGGGAAAATGGAGCTCAGTAGTGACTCTACAATAAGGCTTAGTTTTATGCAGTAACACTCATCTTAACTAAATATTTAGGTAGGCATCCCATTCTGATTAGAGAAATACTGTATCTAAATATCTGAATTTGTGAATTGTTTTTTTTTTTTTTTTTTTTTTTTAAATGTGCTAAATCTCAAAAAAAAAAAAAAAGTCACAATTTTTTTTTTTAAAAGAGCATTTTTTTACTTTAAAATCATGCTATTTTAATAAGATTTGATCCCTGTTCTATTTTATAAGAACACAGAGTTATACCAAATGCAAATTAAAATTGTACAAAAAAAAAAGTTGTAGTAAAATGATTGATATAATTCAGTGGTCGGCTCTCGCTCTTTGGCCACATACTTGCGGTTCTTTTCAAAATGATTGACAAATCTTTTTTTTTTTTTTTTAATTAATCATTAAACAGAAAATAAAAATTAAGCTAAAAATTCATTAACTTATAAACTTTGTAGATAATTATTAAAACTATATAAAAAGTGTTATATACAGTACTATATAATATACAAAATGAATTATCAAAAGTCTCATTAAAATTAGTTTTTTCAGCGTTTATATTTTTTGCTTTTATGAAAGTAAATTTAGTTTCTATTTGATGTACAGTACTTGAGTTTTTTTTAATGTTGACAACTTGTTTGATATAGTACTGTATATACAGTATGCACATATATATTATAATGATCCTCCATTAAATGGACAGTTTATTTCTTTATTATGATTTGTTCATTAATTATGTAATTATGTTAATTTGTCTGCACACTTTTCTCCGGTATAAAGAGAAGAATGTGCATTCAAAGATTGCATTGTAGAGGGTGCTGCCCTCTAATGACCTGTCGTATCTTTACATTGCTTATTATTTTGCTTACAGTAGTTGGAGCCTGGAGGGCAGCCACCCGCTAGAATCTATGTACCGCCTTATACTGTATATTATTTTACCAGGCATGAGGCTTATTATTTGTATCCTGTTTTCATATCATTAGCAATAGAACCAGTATTCAATAAACGTCTGTTTCATACTGTCAGCAAGTGTCCTCGCCATTACTATTATTTCACATCACATTCTTTAGTGGGTCTACCCCCTCTGGGCTATATTCACTATAATATACAGTATTAATGTATATACAGTATATATACTATGTATATATATACAGTATATACAGTAGTATATATACTATGTATATATATATATATAGTGTAGGCTATTATTTATATACAGTATATATACTATGTATATATAAATATATACAGTATATATATATAAAAATATAAATAAAATACCTTCTTAAATACAAAGTTACAAACATTACAAAAAAAAATACCTTTTAAAAAATCTACCCCCTCTCCTCCCCATTGTATGGCTCTTTTGGATTAGGTTTTTTTTTTTAAATCTGATCAATAATGGCTCTTGACTCAAAAAAGGTTGCCGACCCCTGATCTAATTTGTATTATTGTTTATATAAAATAAATAGACACAACTGTACACACGTTTATTCATTACTGTACAGTATATTTATGAAAATTACTGATTCGGATAACAGACATTTGGACTGGAGAATTCC
The DNA here is from genome assembly GCA_003024985.2 of Euperipatoides rowelli. Taxonomy (NCBI): domain Eukaryota; kingdom Metazoa; phylum Onychophora; class Udeonychophora; order Euonychophora; family Peripatopsidae; genus Euperipatoides; species Euperipatoides rowelli. The sequence goes on from PXIH01S0001308.1 coordinate 36,766, forward strand.
AGACTAGATTAATTTTATTATGTTTATTTTAGCAATTAAGAATATAATTGCTTTTATTTATTTACTAGTTTAAAAGCCAATTTTGTTCCTCCTTAGCTTGCTATAACAGCGACATCTATGGACAGAAAATAGAGCAGACATCATGATCAAAGTGACCAAACCTCCCTTTTATTATAATAGATAGATTTTTTTTAATTAACTGATTCCAATTGCTGTGATTAATTTAAGTTTTTAATTAATAATCCTTTAACCTTTTTAAATATTGTTAACATTAAAAGGAATAATTTTGATGGCATTTGACTTGTTCAGTTCCGAAAGTACTGTATATAATATTCGTTTTGGATTGTTTCCCTGTTATTTTTTTAAAATTGGATAAAGCTACACGTGCACCAATAGGCTTGATTTATACAGAATTGAATATCTAAAAAAAATGAGCCATATATTGTACAAGCTTTATCAAATGAATACATTTTTATTTTTTATTGCCTTGGCAATTTTGCTATTTTTTTCTACAAACAACTTCAACATCTTCTGATGTAACAAAGTGTTTAAGCCAATTTTTATAATTAACCTACGAGCGGTCGCGCTTTCGTAAAATTTACAACAAATTCAATTTTTTATAAAATTGTCTATGTGTATGGACTTGTAGGTTTATCTTTGCCTTCTATTCTTAAAACTTACACCCCACTACAATGTTGGTAGGTTTTTACCATGCACATAGCC
>PXIH01S0001311.1:13248-31593 GCA_003024985.2 Euperipatoides rowelli
ACCTCTGGTCTATCCGATGGTATACTTAACTATCAAAATTTAGTAACTATAAAATCGGATAGACATGAAGTCTTCACATACAAAAATTCTAAAAAAGCCCTTTGTCCTCTAGACGATAATTAATATATTCTAGAGGACGGTATTACATGTCTGAGCTACGGAAATTACAGCTTACATCCTTAAATCCGATGAAATCGTTTTATCATTTTTTTCTTTATTATTTTTCCTCTATAGATTTTTATTAGTATGATGCTATTAAAGAAGGAAAGTAACTCCTATGGTGGTATCTATAGTGGCCTAAATCACAGGGGCTTAAGGCTATGGATGTGCATCTTAATACGCCTCTACAGCAGCTTTTAACGGAGGCCTGTATCGGGAGTGATTTAGGATTGGCCCACTTCGTTTTAATAGAAATCATACATTTGTATTAAAGCTAGTACTCGCTAGCTTTTTTATTTTCTACAGTAATTTTTTATATAGTACAAGTTTTATACTTGTAAAAGTTTTTATACTTGTAAACTTTTTTATTACAAAGCTAGTAGTCCCTAGCTTTATTCCACTTTTGTGTAGCTAGTAGTCCCTAGCTTTATTGTATACAGTATTTTTTTAATACAAGGCTTGTATTCCCTACCTTTATTCCACTTATGAATAGCTAGTACTCCCAAGACTTTATTTTTTTTCTTGTGTGCTTTTAAAATTAAGTACAGTAAATTGTACTTATGATTTTTTTTCTTTGATTGTATCTCAAACGTTTATAAGATGTAGGGGTATGTAGTATTCATATACAGTTGGAATTTTTTTCCATCCTCTGTTTTTTTTTAGCCTTTTAAATATCCCAGACTCCAATCCTCACCTCTTTAATATTTGTTTACAATTATAGAATCCTGTAGTGGTGTGTATTCTTTCCTTATAATTTTTTTATTACAGATCTAGTAGTCCCTAGCTTTTATTTATCTGGTATACAATCCTATGGTGGTATCTTTGTACATAGCTAGTAGTCCCTTGCTTTTATTTTCTACAGTAATAAGGTTTCGATTAATTCTTGGTAAGGGTAGTAAGGATTTGTATGGGAGATGATCATATCATTTATACTCACAGTAATTTCATTGAATAAAGAGTGTAGAATTAAATTCACTGTAGCTACTTTACTTTCGGGTTTTAAATCTAAACCTTTCCCATTCAGAATTTTACGTTTAACATAAATATAAGTTATAGCAACAATTAGCTCTCAAGAAAAAAGAACCTGGTATGTATAAACTTAATTTTTTTTTTCCTAAGTCTCTTATTTTTCTAAGTCTCTAAACCGGTACCGGAGATTATTACTATCCCCGAGTCCCCACCTATATCACCGGTCATACCTTTAAAAGCCGATAAACCTGAGATAACATTCCAATCTAAATGTCATGAAAAAGACTGTTATATCTCTGATATAACAGCAGAATATCTCATGGATGCTGCATCACCTGTATGACCGGATCAACAGATTTTAGAACATTGCTGTTCTGTTATTAGTTTCAATTCAATGCAGTAATGCATACTTTTATCTCCCTGTTCTTGTTTATTACTGTTAATTAAATGATATAGTTTTGTATTCTGATTTATGATAGCATAACTTATTTATTTCCTATCATATACATAATAGAAATTTGGCGACAAGTATTTTAATTATTTTAAGTAGTTTTTTTTATATTTGGAAAAGATAAAGTCTAAAATTGAAAATTTTGACCCCAGCAAAACTACTTGGCAGAGATAAGCTCAGCAAATTCTACTGTTTTTGGAAGCGAATAAAGTGGAGGACAAGTTAAGAGTAACAACCGTTTTAACTAGTATAGGCAGTAAGACATATAATTTAATTTGTGATTTAATTGTGCCTGACGATCCAAAAGACAAAACTCTGGAGTAAATATTTTCAATTTTAGGATTATACACCTGTTGGTCTCTCTAGAATTGAGCGCTTCAGATTAAGAGAAAGAAAACAGGAAGATTTTGAATCTATCTCAAATTGCACAGCTGATTTGAGGAAAATCTCCGTTAACTGTGAGTTATCAGAAAGATTGAATTTCGCCCTCGTAGAACAATTCATATATGGCTTAAAAGACATTTCCATTAAAAAACAATTGACTTAGAAAGAAATGATATCTCTTTTGAAGAAATTGTCACACTAGCCTGTGCCGCTGAAATGAGTAACAAAAATCTAAGTCAATTGGAAAACAGAGGCGAAAAAATATTTATTTTTTATTAAAAAAAAACTGAACCTTCGAAAGCGGAATGGAATATTAAAAGTCACACGCTTCAGCACAAATGTAAACATTGCGGTGGAAATCATTCAGAAACTATGCAAATTTTAAAATGCTACTTGCCACTATTGTAATAAAATAGGACATATTAAGCCAATTTGTAAATTTTTAAAAGTTTTACTAATAAAACTGTGTCATACTTTCTAATGATGTTGGCATTCGTCACCAATCTGCTGTAAGTGAAGACATTAATGCGTTTGAAAATGCAGCTGAAAAGGATTCTATTGTTAACACTTATGAAGCAGTAAATGTAATCGCCTAATCAAGTCCGATTATGCTAACTATTATTGTAAACGGTAAAGAAATCAACTTTCAATTGGACACGGGAGCTGCGATCAGTCTAGTGCCGTTGCAATTATTTAAAACATTATGGCCTAGCGAACAACTAGATTCAACTAAGGTAATTCTTAAAACTTTTGATCATTTTATTAAATCCATCGGAGTTAAAAAGTTTAACGCCAAATTNAGAGATAATTCTGCGGATAACCTAGAACATTTCGTCACTAATGTCGGAAATACTCCCTTACTGGGCGGAACTTGGTTTAACGCACTTGGACTTAATTTAAATCTAGAAAAGGAACTCAACTTTCTTCATTACAATGTTGTTTAAAAATCGTCTAAAGAAAATGCAAATAGTGATGCATTGTCTTGACTTCCTCTAACAAATTCTCCTTAAAATAAATAAGAGAGAATTAAAAACGTTTATTTTATTGCATGGAAACAGAGGATGAATTACCATTCACAAAAGATAGCACTTTATCAGCTACTCAAAAGGACCAACAGAAACATTTAATTATCCATAAACACAATATTTACATTGGAAGAAAAATTTTAAAGGGGAAGGACCGCAATGAAGGAAACCTAAAGGTTGAAATTAATAATGAACTATTCATTGGGAGAAAATTACGAAGCAGATTCATTTTCCGAATTACAACTTTATCTCATATTTGTCGACTTCTAGGATTTAAAGGAGCTTTAGAGTGGACCTTTTAAAAATACATCGTATGTGGAAAGGATGAATCTTCTTCGATCATAAAACTCAAAATTTAACATCCTTTTATAAAAGGACTTTGATAAAGATTTACGAATCGTGAGTACTTATCCCAGTGATATAAATAGAGGCATGTATAGTTTATTTATTTATTCTGACATCATCAGTGACATGTCGTAGGTGATCTGCATGCTCAACTTCTTTGCACGATACCTATAGATACTCAAAAACAAAATTGTAAGGCAAATAAAAGATTTGATATTCCACAATGTTTACCCGTACCATACCAAGACAATTTATCAACACCATTGAAAAAGACATCAAATAACTAAAGCAGCCAGCCACCTCATTAAAACCTCAGGTTATTACCGCAGCTAAATATGTGGCTAGTGGCATCTTACAAGATATAGGACAAAAAATTTCATCACTCGTTAAGAAACAAGGAGGAAGTCGAAAATGAAAAAGATCTTGCTCAGTTAAAAGAAAACGTTCTTGTTCCACCATGTCATTATTGAAAAGATTTTCTAAGAGATAGAAGTCCAAAAAGAGAAAGCCTAAGAAGACATCTACATTGAAAAATATTTTCTTTTAAAAAACATGTCGTTACTTCATCATCATTCCTGTGAGTGTGCAAAATCCGAATTATAACTTTTCATTATCCCTGGGACACAAACTTCAATTTTAAAAGGCCAATGGGTGGAACACAACCCGGTTCGATCTCTCATAGCTTTGGCACCGATTGATTTTCTCATTTTGGCAAGTGGCAAACAATATATCGAACTTTCCCTTATTTTATCTTGACTTTATCTCTTATTAATCTTTTTCTTTTTCTCTGGAGATTTACTTGACCTCCTATAATATACTTTAAATATTATTTATTTGTAAGGCTCGTCTTTTCCCACGGTTTCAGTTCTGTTTATTTACTAACTGATAGACTATCTGTTGTGTCTATGGATTCGAACTTAGTCCCTAGAGACTCTGTGGAAGTAATTAAATAAATCCCAACAGCTCCACAATGCCTAATCAAAAAGAAACGAAAAAAGAAAAAGGTTTTCTACTTATCTCTATGGGAAATCTAGAAAGTCTTTGGAAGAAAACAAAGGCTTAAAAATTTATTCATTGAATTCTAAGAATTCTTAATTTTATAATGCCTGAGTAATCTGAAAAATAACAACTGGTTTGTTTTGACTGTGGGTAGATTCGTCCTATCTATCATTATTGCTTCAGAGCTAAATAGAGATGGACCAAATCGCTCAATACGAAAAATTTTCCAAGAAAATCTTAAAATTTGTGCGTAGGGGATGATGAGATTTACGTCTCCTAACTGAGAATAATATGGTCTACCTGCAGTGTGCTGCAGTACTGGAATAGTTCCTTGACAGCACGGGCGTGGAGGCAACGTCTGCCCAACTTCGGGAAAGACACTTAACCCTTTTCCTCAATGACGAGCCTCTGGTCGACATGTTAGCCAGAGCCCGTTTTAATGCCTATTCAGCCAGGCTGGAACATGAGTTTCTCAAATATCATGAGAGCCTTGCCTTTGCTTTAGCCACTCATCGCCGTGCTGACTTAATGGCTCAACGCTGCAATATCCACGGTACTCGGATCAATAATGAATTGGTATATCGGGGCACGAACCCAATAAACTTTTCCTGTGCTGATATTCCACATGCCGGCCCGGAAACGGAAAACATTGTTATTGACACTCCAATCTGCACTCAGACTGACCATGCCCCACCGGAAGAATGCCCTAGGCCTTCAACGAGCATCGACCAAGAGATACTACATTCTGAGGGACAATATCGCATCTCCGTCTTGCACCCCGGTGAAGTTAAGTCAGCGTCTCATGATGCATCACTTTGTTGTTGTAAGTCATTGTCACCGAGAACAAGAAAGTGCAGACAGGCGATTCAAGGAACCGTCCTGGTCGAAAAAGGAGATGAAGAGACCATCTGCAGGCCAAACATCACATTTGAGAAGAAAAAAAAATAAACATTTTGCCCTTTAAATGCAGAAATAATAATTTCTTAAACAAAAATGTTTGGACTTAAAAATTGGACTTTGGAATAATGCATGTCTAATATTATATTGCCAAAATTTTATTAAACAAAATTTCGATTGTTAAAATTTTTATAAAAAAAATGATTTTACTAAAAAATATATTTATTTATTGTCCTAATAACAAATTAAAATTTTTATTTATTTACAATATTTTAATCAACCACCTCCTCCCAGTTAATTTCCTTAATCCAAGCACGACACAAAGAACAACAACACAGAGAAAATTATTTAATTCGATCTTTGATATTTGTTTAAAAATTGAAATTGCTTTTGTTTTTATTTTGATGGTCAAAGGAAAATATTTAGTTTTTATCTATTTTTACATGAAATCAGCCAATTCAAGCTACTTCAAAACAGAGGTTTGTATTTATTATCTTTTTTTTGTAAAAAAAAATGCATTGTCCCTATTTATGATACCCCTCTGAAAAAAAAACTATTTATGTCTGTCTAATATTTCACTCTTTTTCTTTAAAAAGTGTTAGGATCCTCTTTATATAGACTGACACAATTTAATTATTTTCCTTTAAAACAAACACTTCCAATTTGTGCTAATAGAATGTTTGCTTATCATATCTTGAGGAAAACCCCTTTTTATTTTACTCCCTTCTTATTTCGCTGTAGTTAAAATTAAAACGATAATTCCAATATCGATAACGTACATCCCAAGTTATGTTTACTTTAATATTGTTGCTTTTCATTTCTCCGTCTACCTTTATTTGTTTATTTCCACGTGGTAAGGTAACTCACAAAATGTGCACACTAGCCTATAGTTCACAGAATTTCAAAGAAACTATAGCTTAAAGCAAGTAGGCACCAAGAGCGACTTTAAAGTTTAATCATTTAAAAACTCTATTTTTATCTTAGTCTAGCCCTGTCCTTTTTATAAACTCGCTCTTTACATGAAAGAAAACAAAAATATGAAAATTTGGATTTCTATTTATTTTGTTTGCTATTGTTTTCAATCATAAACTTTAAAAAAAATATTATCTTAAATATTTTCTTTATTTCGTATATATACCTTTTTTATTTCTAGACAATATATTTATATAGCACTATATTTTTAATATTCACTTAAATAGTCCGCCCCTTAGCCTTTCTAGGTCCAAGTGAGTAGGCTATCTTTTAAGTTGATGTACATCAACTGTGGGGAGAGGGGTTTTGGCAATTGGCACATTCTTTAGAGCAGTGTCTATAAACACGTTTACATCACGGCATTGTTCACATTTTGATTCTTTATTATCGTGATAAGACAAGGTTTTGTAACATTATCCTGGGGGCTAATTTGGTCTTTGTATGATCATTACTAGTCATTTGTTTAGTCGGAGTTTGCTTCTCCTCATCTGAGACATCATCAAAAATTAATCTACTGTGATAGGGTTTCATTCTGTCGATATGCAGGCTTTTAAAGTCTTTCGGATTTTCTATATTTCTCAGCTGATAGTTCACCAGCGAGCTGCGCGACACTACACTACACATACACACATTTTAAATCTACCTGTTTGTATTAATTATTGTAAGAACTTTTTTTTCAATTATTATATATACTTTCATATATAAATCCTATTTGATTTATTTAGAAAATCTTATAATGATTTAAAATTTTAATATCCAAGTGTGAATTTTTTACTTTGTTCAACTTTAATTCCCTGCTGCTTTATAGACAAAGGAAACTATCATCCACTGTACACGTGCACCTATAATGTTAGTCATTTTTGCCGTTCCACCACCTGTAAAGAAAATCGTTCTCCTGCCTTTTATGATTTTAAAAATTTGAATAACTTTAAACTGACGGTTGATCATTTTGTTTGTTTAAGAATATTTGACTAAAGATGCAACCTCTTCAATTTTATTTTACTGGCTCGGCTACTTCATTCATCTGTATTTCAACCACTGAAATTATTAAGGCTCCAACCTTGAATTTATTTTTAAATTTAATTATTTAATGCTATGCCTTAAGGATAATCTATTTTTTCGACCCATCAATTCCATCCGATTTCTATCACTGTTTTTTTTTTGTCAATTTCCAATTTATTTCCACTAATTTATTAAATGTTGAGATAGTGAAGAAACCAAGTAAATTTTTCAAACATCAAAAAATTTAAATTTCCAAAATGTCAAAACCAATAAAACTACACTAAATGAGTTAAAGGAAGAAAAATATTTAAAAGAAGATACTGTCAAACCTATCCTCAACTTGGTGGCTCAAATACTCTTAAAAATTCAGCTGAGATGAGCCCTGACAAAACCTTAAAAGAAAGCCAGAGCCAAGTTTTCAAACTTATGCAGGTGGAAAAGATCTATTGTAACTAGTAATTTGAAAGGAAAATTAAAACTTTAACCACCTAATGATAGAAGATCTTTATTCCTTTTTCTCCAGACTCTAAATTTACTAATAACATACAGTAAGTACAATCTGTATCTGTCTGAAAATGTTAACTTATTTCATTCCATTTTAGTTTTCCTTCATCCAGAATATCTTAAATAAAACCATGAACTCTATTCTGTTTTTATTGATAAAAAACTTTAGCTGCTCATTTATTCAATTTTTATCCCACTCAATCCTCTTCAATATTTTTCTCCAGTTGCTTCCATCCATTCTACTTCATTTTTAATACATTGCACCATGTCTATCTGTGTTCCTGATAATCGTTTTCTTGAAGTTATCCCTCATCCTGATTTTTATTTAAGTTTTCTTTATATATTTTTTCTTACAATTTTTATGTAAAGTTCAGAAAGGTTTGGTTATAATCTATTTATTATTATTATTATTTAGTATTTTTTTATATATAGGCTACAGTATATGCAGTATACTGTATATTAATAATTAAAAAATTCAACTTAGATAAATTTTTTTTACTAATCGGTAATAGTTTTATTGGTAAAATAATAAATTTCTCATTTTAGTCCACTAAGTTATAGGTAAAAGCCCTTCAAACAAATATTTGTAATATTTGTGCCATAAACTTAATGTTACAATTTGGTGTAGCCTATTCAAAATTTTTTTTTGATGGGAATCTCACCCATCAAATATAATTTATTAACTCATAAGTTCTTTAAAATAACAATGGAAAATAAGAAAAACATACGGAAAAAACCTCCCAATTCAAATCTAGGGATTGTAATTCCAGAAAATAATTCAAAATGATTAATTTCACATTAGTAAGGAAAATAAATATATATTAATGAACTTATTAACTAGACAGAAAATTCTTAATATCAATAACATAATTCAATGGGTGCAAATTTTTTAAGTAATACATAAAATCAAATAAAGACAGTTTCAAAATCTTAAAACAAAGCTATTAAAAAGGTTAGAAAATTACAATTTCTTCCTTTTCTTTCTTTCTTTATCAATACAAAAAGAATTATTGAAAAATAATACTTAATGTATTCAAATATTAAGATCAATCAAATATTAAGACTTAGATGTCACAACGATATTTGAATTAAATCAATTATAATGAATATTGAAATATATTAATTTATAAAAAATAAAACTTATTGCTCGCAAATTTATACTAAAGTAGACTCATAATATAATTATTGACCAAAAGAAAAATATTTTCATAACTAGTCAACAATCATTACTTTGAAATACACCCTTAACAGGGCCGAATTGTTATGAATAATTATAATTCAAAATTATAAATATTAATTACGTTATATCAATAAATGTACAGTATAACCAATGGCAAGGATATCTTCATTAACCAACTTAGTATTAGGAAATTCACAAGTCCAAATATAAAGTCAATCTTGAAAATTTCAGTTTTACCAACAAAGGTCGTAACTTTCCAAATAGAAAAGGCCATATCTAACATCATAATACAATAAAATTCAATTATAAGAAGTATCAAAACGAATGTTTTAACTTTCTTCATCTGGACAAAGACTCCAATCAAAACAAATGAGTATAATCGGTTTAGTATTAAAATCTTTAAGATTCAGACAAATTCAAGTGTTTTTACTATTTTTAATGGTGCCAAAAATATTTTGTAGGGTTCAGATTGAAAAATTTAGATTAATTTCAAAATCAATAAACTTTCACTTAGGATCCAATATGAATAGTTCTAGTATTTAGAGTTCATTAAATATTTTGTTAAATTAGAAATTTGGAGTAAAAATTATGCTTTAAAGATGAAACTTATAAAATGAATAAAATTTAATACCGTTGAAAGTTGTTCAAGGTTTACCGCTGAAATTTTCAGAGCTTTGATACCAATTAATTTAAGTCAGAGTTCATAGAATAATTCTTCAAAATTGATTTTGAGTATCAGATAAATATTATAAAAGCAATTATCAGGCAAAAAGTCAATTAAAAATAAATAAAATGATTAAAACATCAGAGACACATTAAATGTAATACCTTACTCACAACTCACGCATGCACAAGCAAAATTATTATTTTTTATACTAAAATAGAAAAGAAATTTATTTTACTTAAATAAACACTTATAATTTTTATTATTCGCTTAAACTTAGTTATCTTGAAGTTGAAGTCATAATTATTTCAAATGCATACAGTAATTTTAACTATTTGCATAACTTTTTTTTTTTTTGGTTTTGCCACTTTGAGCTATGTTTGACAGTGTGCTGAAAGATATATTTTTCTCTTGAAATTAATGATTCAAGTTTACAAAGACTTGATTTAAAAAATTTAATAAAATTATTGCAGACTTTTTTGTTTACAAAATGAATAAGCATCTTGTTAAAAATATTATCATTAACAAAAATGAAGGGTGTGTGACATTATTAGATTGTCAAGATTTATATATGGCAGTGGTTGCACGAAACTGTTAAAAACAATTTTTGCAAACAATCCATTACTAAGAAATCCAAATTATTTACAGAACAATCAAAATCAAGCCATTTATAAAAATGTTTACAAAATGACAAAAACAAATGAGATAATTTTCTCAAAATAATAATAGTTCAGTATATCTAAAAAAATATACAAAAGATTATGTATATTTACAATATATACAGTAGATAAGCTTCACTTTAAGGTGGAGCTATACAATTTTGTTTTCAAATTGAAGGTGAACATTTCAACGACAAAGTTAATGCTATATTCAAGGAACGTTTTAAGAACAGACGGCAATATATGTGTGCTCTGTAAAAACATGGAAGAATAAATGATAAACTTTTACAATAAATGGAACCTTAAAAAAACATAGAATACACAAACAACATTTAAATCATAGCAAGAATGTTTTATTTTATTTAGGAAAATACCAATAAAATTGATTAAATAATGGTTTGCCATGTTATATGCCATTTGGTTACATAGAAACTGTGTCATCTTGAATAACAAAATGGAGAGTATAAACTTGTTTTTCATGACTTTTATGTTAAGGACTAAAAATGGACTCAAAATCCTCGACCAAATGAAGTATGGAATGAGTTTATACATTAAGGAAGGAACAAAATAATGATGAATTTTATTTGTAACATAAAAATATAAAGGTTTTAATAAAATTTAAAAATTGAACAAAAAAAATATTAATTTTATAGGCCATTACCTTTAAGAATAATTCACTGAGTAAAGTATTTGTCAGAGAAATAGTTGTTTTATGATTAGGTATTTACTAAAAAATAAACTATTGAAATTAGTTTGTTTGAGTCGATTAATTCGTGACCACGATTTACTGTATCCTTTGTTATATTAAAAAAATAATACTTAACTTTGATTGAAGTTCTACCTTAAATTTAATAAGATAAACTAGATAAATAAATCTCAACTGCTATTTGAATTTCCCTGATAATGACAATTTAACACAAAACTTTTGTTTCATATAATCCAAATATATTTATGAAACAATTTATTTATTGGAATATAATTTTTCAAGAATAATGACCTTTTAGATTACCGTATGCAATTATTTCAATACTTAAAATATAACTTAAATATTACTTAGCAACTAATTGCACGCATAATGAGAAATATTAGCAGTATATTATTATTAAATTTTGAAAATTAAAGTTAACACTATTAATAGATGTTATTAAAATTAGGCCTTACAAAGTTATATCAGATGATGCTGGCGATGCTATCTTTCAGCAGGTAATTTATGTGTGACTGGCAAATAAATAATGGCTGGTTGCAGATAAAGCTAGCTTTAAATGATTTTAATTGATAAGGTTCTATGGAGTCTTTATATTGGTTAAGGATTTTATTAAGGAGCCATGCGAGTAGAAGGAATCATCTTAATTAGCAGTTGATTTAAAGTGTTTTATGAATGACTATTTCAACCTCATTGATGTGTATTTTTGTAAAAAAAAAAAAATCCATATTTAATTAGTCATTTTGTTATATTTGGTCTAAAAACATATCAAAATTAGGCTTTTATAGCAATATTTACTTTGATATGATTTCATGTCTATATCTATGCCAGAGAAATCTCGCATGAATAGTGTTAAGTGGTTGTCAAGAGAGGTATTTCAGTATTACCATCGCTTTCATTACTATCTACCTGAGCTGCTTAAACTATATATTTTTGGATAAACGTTGTTAGCTTGTTCCCTTACAAACAATATTTATAAATAATTTTACCGTTCAGTTGTATTGGTTCCTATAAATTGCATTAAAAAAAATTGCACAAGTTCTCGGAAAAATATGTAGCATACTTTTCTTTTTATTACTAAAAATCGGGCTTTAATGGATTTGTAGATCAAGTTTGTTCATAAATTAAAACCTAATTATTGTGGATCTAAAAACAGTACTATAGCAGCATCTCTCGCTCTAAAATAATAATAAAATGTACATTCCGTATCATTTTGTGAATCCCTTTACGCCATTTAGTAAACATAATGATCTTAATGTATGACAGTTCAATTCCTCACCGACCAATCAGATTGTGTAGAGTCCACTAGCACTTACTGTATTGTTTTATTTACAGTTAGCAATTTTTATAAAAACAACTCGAAACAAACACATGTAGAGTGAAAATAGAACTTTAACAGCTTTAATGTTTTTATTTGTATTAAAAAAATATATTCTATAATAAAGTTTGAATTCTTAATAAAAACATTGACCCGGATGTTGGCACCGTATCGATAGCTGCTTGAATTTTTTTTGTTTGTAAATAGTTTTTCTATTTATGTTATTTATTATTTTCTTTATTATATTATTTATGCAGGAGTATTGTGAAGGCGAGCTGGATCAATAACCAGGTGTTGAACTGGCATAGTGCAATACAATGGTATTGCAGTACTGTAGTCTACTGTTTTGGTGAAGTCTGCTTGATCTGTTATTAACATTTGTCTAAGTACAGTAGCTGTCAGACTAAGTTTATTTAGCTGAGAATTTGAACAGTTTAATGACTTTACTTTATCAATCAGATTTTTGGTTTTTTTTTCTATTTCTGGTTATTTGAATTTAGCAAATCTTTTTTCATAATCATTGTAATTAGGATCTATATCCTTTCAGGGCTAAGATTTTAAAGTTGAATGAAATTAATTTTATATAGTTTAAATTGTATATATTTTGTTGAGTGATAATTATAATAAACCTAATAAACTATCGATTTGGCCCACTACAAAGTTCTTTTAGAAAAAAAACTAGATTATTTTCTTTACCAACTTGTATGTTTTCAAACTTAATTTGAATTTCTAGTTTATTACCGTAAATAATAAATAAGGTAAATTAGTAAATAAGGTAAAACTAGATCGAAAGTCCAATTAAATTTTTTATAAAAATTGAAATATTCAATTATTAAAATGTGATCACGCTTATATTTTCTTAGTGCTAGCCTAGTGAAGCAAACTGTTTTATGATTGAACTGCGGCATATTCAATAGGTCATGTAACAGAATTCTTTTGACGCAAATTCTTATGGGATATGTAGCAAGATTTCAGTCTTGGCTACGTCAAAATGACACCATCATTAAGTTTTTATTTTTTTGTAAACGTAGAACAAACCTAGGAATTTTTATGTTTTAGTAAAATTTTTAAAATTGATTAATTAAACAAATATTTTTAGGTAAAACTAAACATAAATCAATTAAAAAAATAATTCATAAACCATTGGAATCGAAGTAACTGGAACTGAACAGAAAAATTATTGACGGCTATGCTTATTTTTAGTAGAATAATTAGATTGCTATGGATTTACAAATGTTGAAATACAAACAGAGGGATGCTCACTGGGGCAGTCTAGATTCATTGCTGGTTTTAAACGGAGACTAATAAAAACAAATTCTGTTGTAATTAGTAATTAGGATTACCTCTGGAATACAGAATGTCCTCCTTCTCATTAGGTAACTGCGATAATTTTTAATAGTTAGTCCCATTAATTAACTCATGAGATACATCTCGCCTCCATTATTATTCTAGCAGCATTCATCTTACTGGAGTGTTACACATATAAAGTTGTTGCACGCTCAGATAAAACTGAAATTTATAATTTTATTAACAATTAAATTTCCTCAACTTGATTTTTTCAATTGAAGTTATACAGTTCTTTTCCAGTTAAGCTTACTCTAAAATTTCAGCTTAATGAACTTATTTCATCAATTCAGTATTTCAATATAAAATAAATTTTGAAAGCTAAATAAATAATTGAAAATTTTCAAATTTATTTAAGTAATAAAAATAGAATAAATAAATAATGAATTTATGCAACCATCATCCATTAATTTCTCATTAAAGACTTCAAAACTTATGGCAGATGTCAATAATATAAAACATAAAGATGTTTACACACATTTACCTAATCCCCAAATGGAATTTTATGTAAACTTAAAGCCTGTTATTAAAATCTCTCTAATTTTTCAGGCTTCTTTGTGGGTTGATATTGTAATTGTCCAATAATAATATGTTGGCATGCATTTTGGTCCATTATAAAGTGTTGAGAGAAAATTTTATTGTTCTAAACTTTTTTTAGATTATAAAATGGTCAACCTCAAAAAGACTTCAATTAAATTTAAAAATAATTCATAAATTAAATAAAAGCATATATTGTAGGCTTACATCTAATGTTCTTGTGTAACTTATACAATTTTATTTTGAAAAGAAAAAAAAAAACTTTTGTTTATTGATAAATGCCTTCAAATGTCTAAATTTTTTTTTACGAATTACAGTATATAATGTAAATTATTTTGTCTCTTTTATTTACTCTAGCCCAAGATTACCAAACCATGGATGTTAATAAAATCTGCAATTATTTTGTTCATTACAGTTGTTATATACATTTTTAATGATGCAGGCTTTTTGAATTTAAATCTAGGTAAGTTTAGTATTGTGTATGGTGGAACTTCAAAATTTGGGCTCTGTGGTAGGAAATTACTGTAGGCTATATTGTGGTCCCTTCTTGGATATTCCTCTATTTCATTGCTTTACTACTTTCACTCACTGTAGGACTGCTGCTATCCATTTCAAAGTTGATTAGTAACTGTTAGAAATTAAGGATTCATTACTAATATTGTAGATTGAACACAATTATATTATTTACAAGTTAGCTTCACACTATGGTTATATGTACAGATCTATCTCGTGGTAGTCACGAGGCGTCACAGTTCAATAGATTCTTATAAAGGTACAGTATATCCTTATCTAAAATCAGTGATAATCTCCAAACACTGAAGAACACTAAGAATCAGTAAATTTACAATTCAAAATACATTTTATATCCAAAATGACTTACGTTCATGACAATCTAGCCTCACACAAGGCCTGGCTGTCTCCATTAATATCAAATTATAACAATCTATCCCATAATTACCAATATATAAAGCTCGTTCTCAGTTTCATTACGTGATTTGACTTTATCTACCTTCTCAACTACACACCTCCATTGAACCTACTTCACATTACTGAATGTTCAATACAGTATATAATTTTATACATTTAAATAATTTCACTAACATATTTCTTTTATCTCAAAATTAATTCAATGTCATTTCAAATATTTAACATCCCCCCCAAAATGTCATTACTTTAATTTCCCTTTTTTTAAGTACATATTTATTAGGTTTTTTTCTTATATTATACAGCATCTGGTAGATCTTCTAAGTGGTTCATTTTCCTTCCTAGTGTTACTGGTTTGTCTGGATATTGGGAAAGTCATTTCTAATTACTCAATATTGCTTTCTCTATAGGTATCTTCATTAAATCGTACTGTTCTAGAATAAATTATTTTATTTGTCTAAGATCTTGTATCCTTTTATGTTTTCACCATAACCTAATAATATACCTTCTCTTCCATTATTTGAAAGTTTACTTCGGTGTTGCTTTGGTATCCAGAAAACTACTTTACTGCCCATAATTCTAAGATGTCCCAAATCAGGTGTTTTTCCGGTCCATAATTTGTATGGTATCTCTTGTATATATCAGACCTCTAAGATTAGCACGTCCGCACGTCCCGGGCCTGTAAAATCTTTAAAGCACAAGTCCGAACGGATGTGTGAATTTATTATTTTTTTCTAAAAAATCTCCTAATTTAAAATGCATTATAATTTTAGCCTGTATAAAACTAATCCTTAAATTCCTGATACAGTATCTTAGATTTTAGAAATTAAAAAAAAAAATACATTCACGAAGAAGCATCAAATAGCGAGATGTAATAAATGCACACTTATGCTGTTTATCAATAAAACATACAATGATAAAAGTTTATCCTTTGAAAATCTTTTTTTTTTTTTAATTTGGAAATTGGAATCAATAATTAAAAGTCATGAGCTCCGCTTCAAACATTTAATTTCTTGCTTAGAATAAAAAAAATAATATAAAAGTACTTAGAAAATCCTGGGATTTGTTCAAATTTTGAACAATGTTGTCAGTATTTGAGAAAATAATCTGACCATCACGCTAATTAGTAATTGCCTACTGTATGTTAAATTATTTGCTTAAGGTCACCACCAGGGGCAGGATTACTAAAAAGTGGTTTGTAGATTTGTAATGAATGTGTAATAGAAATGAGGGCGGTTAAAAGTTATAAAAAATAGAATAGAGATATATGGTAAAGAAATGGAGGGAATGAAGGGTGAATTTGGGGTTTAAAAGAGGAAGTGGGAAAAGTATTGAAAATGATAAAGGAATTAAGTTTGGGGTTGTTAAAGAAAAGGGAGATAGGGAAAGTAGGGATAAAATAAAAGATGATATTGGGATTAAGGTTAAAATATTGGAAGAAAGGATAGACCAAATAGAGATAGATATGGATGGATTAAATAACGGATGAAATGGGAAATGCCATAAGGGAAAGTAATGGTGGATAATGAGGAAGATAGGGAAAATTTGAGAGAAATAAAGAGGGGGAAAGTAATTATAGAATAGTAATCAGGAGAAAGTATTTCTGAGGACTATGAATTAATAGACAACGGGAGAAGTAGGTACGGATAATAGTGTAGAAAAAATGTCAAGGTTATACAAGAAGAAGAGTTTAAAGTAAATAAGAGGGAAGCAGCAGATATGATAAAGGATGATGGAGGAATGATAAGTGAAATAGAAAGGTATGAAAATACAAGAGAAAGTGATATTAAGATTTATAAGAGGAAAGGAAAGGAAAAAAATTCAATGAAGGTAGGTTTCATAAATATGCAGGGGGGAGAAAGGAAAAATGGTAGGATCTAATGGAGATGTGAGATTGAAAAATTAAATTATTTGGGAATAGTGGTAACACATCTGCCGGCTATGGAGATTCCTCATGTATTGGGTGAATGGATAGGGATANATAGAGAAGAATAAGTAACGAAGAGTGGAGGAATAGGAGTATGGGGAATGGAAGGATCGAATATGATAATGGAGGGAGGGAACTGTAAGGAACATATGTGTAAGGATAGGAAATGGTATAAATAAGCCATAGAACTGAAATGATATCAAGTAAATCGGGGAACACCCTTGCATGAGCTGTGCCGGGCAACTTGCCCCAAACAACAGTAGAGCATTTGTACAGTACAAGCATGAGGCAGGCGTTCTGAGCTGAATCCAAAAAAGGCTTTCACACACACACACACACAAAAAAAAACATTTTGATTTAATGTGTTCATTTTTATTAAATTTATATATTAAAATAAAAACCTTCTGCCAATTTTCAAAGACACACAAAATTTGTCGAAAGAGCCGCATGCAACTCTGGAGCCGCAGGTTGCAGACCACTGGGCTAGGGGTTCGGATGGAATAGCCATTTAAATGGTCAAAGTAATGAATTTGGAAAGTAGAAGAGTTATGAAGAAAAATATGGAAGACAATCAATGGAAGTGAAATACCAAAGAAATGGAGAGACAAGGATAAGATTAATTTATAAAGGGAAGGATAAAGATAAAAAGAACCTGGAAAACTATAGGCCGATAGCAGTGATGATTGTTTTTTATAAAATATTTACTGTATGTATGTAATGAAAGAATGGATAGTTGAATGGATGGAAAGAAAGAGAATACTAGGGTAGTTGCTTTATGGGTTTAGAAGGGATAGAAACATGGGAGACTGTTTATATATTATATCACAACTGATTGAAAGAAGCAGGAGGGAGAACACTAGAATGGTTATTGTGTTTTTAGATTTGAGTAAAGCATATGACATGGTGGATAGAGAAATTTTATCGGAAATATTAATAAGGAAAGGGATGAAAGAGGTTTGGATAAGAATTATTCAAAATGTATGTGAAGATAATATAAATATACTGTATATCAATGGGAAGGAATAAATTCTAAAGGAGTAAAATGTAGAAAAGGGTTAAGGTAGAGATGCCCCATGTCGGCAAAATTATTCTTATTGTATATAGATGTGTTAGATAGAAGGTTATTGAATTTAGGGAGAGGTATGTTTTTGAAGGGGATAGGGGACGATTCTACTTTTGTGTTCCGCTACCNTTTCCAAAATGGCGGCCATGCCAGACATAAATTACGATAAATAAATTNACTGTCAATTTTAACATATTGAATGATTTTTGATAAATTATGTTTTCAATAATAAATCAATAGTTTAAAAGTATAATTGCATATATTAGTTTAATACATACATTATAAATTACAAACCATTGATTTATTATTGAAAGTAAAA
>PXIH01S0001313.1:55991-66325 GCA_003024985.2 Euperipatoides rowelli
TCCAATGTTGCCTTTTTGTTTCTTTATTTTAATTGAAAGAATTGAATTGAACATGACATAATATTGTGAACTTAACAGAAATATTGCACCAAAAGCATCCCCATTTATTATGAATATTTATATGGTTTTTTTTTTTTCATTCTTAACTATTTTATTTTTATTTTTTAGTTCCATCTTTGTTTTGAAAAGTTTTTAAATTATTGAAAAATTGTAGCAGTAATTCAGTGCTGATAGTGTGAACATACTGGTGCTGCCTATTTATATATTTAGTGATAAATAGAAAATGGCAACAATGCATATTGTAACTTGTTTAAATTTGCTTTGGCTAAGTTTGTTTAAAACATAACTCAGTTTTGAATTGAATCATGCCTGTTCAATATATTTTCAGTTTGAAAACAAAATAGTTATTTACTGATTTTTTTTTTTCCTTTCAAGTAAAATGGAAACAATAAAGTATATAAATAGCCATGATAATTTTGCTACATCTGTGATAGCTTTGTGGTAAAAAGAAAAACTATGTCAAAGCATTACAAAGTTTGTTAAAAAGGTGTATTGTGTATTCTTCAGCATTAACTTCGAGATCAAAATAAAACTTGGGCTCCCCACAAACCATGCCTTACATTTTGGATCAGCTGAGAAAATGGAGCCAGGGAATGAAACGAGTGCATACCTTTTTCCATTGGGTGGCATGAACCTAAAAGCATTTGCTATTTTTGTTTAAGTAATTTTAATGACTATAATTTGAAAAAGTCATCCCATATCCAAATTTACCATCAGCTCTAAGACCCATTCCACATGGCCCTGGTCTTCCTGTGCCTTCCCCGCCAGAAACTTTGAAAACAAGTTCAACATCTCAGTCAAAAGCAAATCAGCATAGTGATAGTGAATGATAATAGGCTGAAGATGTGCAAGTACCACAACAATTTACATAAAGTTGAGTTGAATGACCCTGTAAGAGACCTAAATCTTCTGCACATTTATTGGGTCCAGACTCCAAGCTATATGTACCACAAAAATAGAATTTATTCCATATTTTTCTCTATAAGGTTCACTTGTCTGCCACCACAATATTACTTACTTATTAACTGCTCTAGTAGCTCTAGAATATGTACCAAGTGATTGCAGATTATTCATATACTCCACAAGGATAGCCAAGGGGGACAAATATTCATCTGTAACCAGTTGTTCATTCGGTTCAGGTGAAACAAAAAGAACATAAATGCACTTGTGTGGAGATTTGAAACTAATGAGTATTCTGCTGGGTCAACAATTATACTGGTTATAATAAAATGTCACGTTTTATATGTGAATAAGAGAGCAGAGTCCGAACAGAGCACTGGTAACGAAGCAATGAAAACAGAGAGAATGACGTGCCAGGATTAAAAAATATTTGTTTATTTATTTGACACTTAACCACGGCTTTAACTTATCACAATGAGTGTAAATATAACAATGATTAACAAAAAACAAATAGAAACAAATAAGTATACTGTACAGTATATACAATTCCAACAAAGATAAAAGATTAGAAATTACAAGCAATAACACTAAATGTAATCTGCAAAACAAAATCGGTCTTGTTTCTACATTAATGTTGTTAATCTGTTTAGTATATATTTTCATTCAGCAACTCATTTCCTTTTCATTTATAAAATTTAATAGATAGATTCAATACATACTTTAGTGTGTTTCAGATGAGACTGTAAAAAAATATTGTGACAGAGAAAAATGAATGTCATTTTTGGACTCAACATCACAAACTTAGGGAAGGACATTTAATATTGGAATGCAAATTCCTAGTCAAAAACTTTTAATCTGTAACCCAGTGAATTATATTAAAATAAAGGTACAATTATAATTATTATATACAGTGTGTGGAGAGACGAAATAAGTAATATTTTTTAAGATTAATAATACAGAATAAAACTAAACAAAAATAGGTTTAATACAGCCAAACATATTTTTATTTAAGATCAATTTATCTTACCATTCTGTGGCTCAGTGAATAATGACACTTTGGAGGACTGTTGTGAAGGCGATAGATTGGAAGACTCCTAAAGTAAAACAAAAATTAATTATTATTGAGCAAATAACAAAAATGCTATAGAATGTTTAAGATATTCATTGAAAACTACATTTCAATTTATACAAAGTATAAAAAGAATACAGAAACTTTGACCATAACTATTACTGCAAAATTATCCAATATTAAAGGTCACATGGAATGAAAATAAAAGTCCATCTCATTATCATTATTACAGTATAGGCCTATATTAAAAAAAAAAAATATCCCATTCAATTATCGATAATTTACATCTGGAATTGACGGCCATTTTGAGGAAAACTGTAAACTGAAATCTAGCCCTGTTAGCGGATGTAAAAGAAAATAACTTTATTTAAATAAACTTAGCAAAATAAGTTAACATAATCCACTTTTCTCAAATTATTTTTTTCGACTCCCTTATTAGACACATTTAATAAATAATGATTATTTCTTTAGTAATAAAGTACTTCATACTTTTTAAAATGCCCACTTTCAATCTATCTCAACTGTCAAGACCTACTGCTCAATTTGCCTAAATATCAATACTTGTTTATAATTTTGACTAAATAAACTGGTCTATCTGATACTAATGTAATAATTTAAGTTTTAACTAGTTAGAAATAGTTTTATCGAATTTCGTTATTTACAATCAGATATTGTCAAAACTAATTTCTACTAGTCTTAATTAGTTTTATTAAATAACATTAGTGGTGTTTAATTGTGACTAGTCAAAACTAATTTTCACTTAGGATCATTTATGGGCATTTATATTTGTTAGAATTAGCTTCAATGAATTTTTGGGTATTAACTGTAACATATATACTGTACAATGTGTATAGGAGGAAATCAAGCAGTTTTCCATCTTATACAGTAGTTATAATTTTTGTTGTATTAATTATTAAATAGTTAAGTATTTTGAGCTGCACTAATTATCATGGTTTATTGATACTAGTGTGTGCTTATACAAGTCAATTAATTGGCATCAATTATAATAAAGTTTACAAATTAAATTGGAATGTCTAATTATACGCTATTATGTAAATTAGCCCTATATATGTGTAAACAAGCCATTAGTTATTCATAAAAATGATTTTTTTTAATTTAGAGTAGTAGGATCCATATTTCCTAAATATAGTATAGTGGAAAGGGTTAATAAATAATGGTAAAATGAAAAATGTAGCAAACAAATTAGAAGAAAAAAAAGGTATTTAATATTATTATTATGGTACAGTACAAAAAATATATATATACAGTATATTTCTGTTTATAATTTTCCTTTTGCTCTAGTTAATTCTTTAAGAAAAAAATACTGTACATAAGTATTTGTGTTTACAAATACAGAGTTTTAACCCTACAGTGGTCACCTTGGGTCTCACAGACCCAAAAGGTGCTATCATCTGCTATAACTTTTGATAAAAGACATTTCCAAATATTTTCACTTGTGTATCATCAAGTTAGAGTAGGGCTGGGCAAACCCGGGCCCACAGGGTAGTTGCGGCTCGTTTCGAAATATTGTCCGGCCAGCGATTAAAATGAATAAATATATAACAATTTGGTCCGCGCACTAATCATATGAGTTTGGTTTTTTTCAACAACGGTACCTCAACTCTTTCTACATTTTAAAGACAGTAGGTTATAACAAACTGAAATCAAAATAAAATACTCCCTTTAATTATTCTGCTCTTTAAAAGTCTTTGTGATTTTAAGTTTTAATATCAGGTTTATTTTAATTTACAATCCAAGCTTGTTGATTACGATCGATGGTATCTGCCATTTTTCTAACTGACGATGTTGTAAATATGATTAAGTTAGCGTCAATAGATTAGGTTTTTGGTAGTGTTTATATCTCACCAACTTCAGAAATCTCTATGAGGAAATTGAGAAACATGGCCGCATCGAGTTGCATTTAAAGTTTACGGCCTAATAATGGTGACTGGTCATGAAAACCAGCTTATTCCATCAATGAAACTAAATTTAAATTGAGGTACTGTAAGTAAATTTTATTTATTTATTTAAGACTTGATAAAGAATTGAATTGAATTTATTAGTCCTAGCTATTAGTCATGCTAATTTTGAACTTATGGCTTACCATATTGATAGACTATTGGAATTTTTTTTAAAATCACAGGACACCAAAGTTCAAATGCTTAAAATATTTTGTTGCTAAAACCCCAGAGGACCATGCATTAACTCGGCCCTCCAAATTTTCCCATAATTACAATCGGCCCCTAGTCAAAAATGTTTGCCCAGGCCTGAGTTAGAGCAAGTTTTACGTCTCCAATTTGTTTTGATTAGCATTTACTAGGTGCAAACTTTAAATAAACATTCATTTGGACCTGTGAGAACCAAGGTGACCATTTGCTGTTATAAAAATAAACAGAAAACTCTTCATTTTGGAACAATATTAATATTTTTATTTTTTTTTAATTAACGTTTGTTTTTTACTGCTTCTATTTTTAATTTTTTAAACTAGTATTATTGTAAAAGAATGTGGTTGTTGGCTTTGTCTTAGACATTGTTGCATTATATGCAAAGATTGTGCTACTGCGAATGAATAGGATTTAAATTTTTATGATAATTACATTTTTTGTAAACTTCTTTTAATAATACCTTTTGTTTTTTGCTTTTATATATCTTATTTTTTCTTAAATAAATCTATTGTGTTAAAATTTNGAAGTAATTTAANATTTTTCCACTTATTATTAAGCTTACAAATGAATGGGTCTCACAGACCCAAGGTGTCCTATATGTAACTTTTTTTAAGGCGACCACTGTAGGGTTAATATTGATAACTTATATTATTTTTACTTAGATATTTAAAATGTTTAGAGAGATTGATATGTTTATCATGTGAATTGAATAGTTATTTTTTGGAGGGAATTGGTCTACATTTTTTTCCTTACTTNGATCTAATAAAATATTAAAAAATATAAGAGACTAGAAAGTCACAGGAATAATCTCCAATTGTGCAACATTAAAAACCAGTTACAACAACTAAATTTGAGAAAAGTAATGTTTAGATTAGGCTAGGTCAATTCTAGTTGCATCAAATAAAAAATATGAACAATTTTTTTTTCTGTTTGCTTTAAAAGAAATAAAAAATCTGTCTATATTATAATAATATTTTCTACTTAAAAATTTGGTTTCTTCAGAAATACTTTTTGTTTCCAATATTTTTATACAAATAAGAAAAGCTAGAAAAATATTACGTTTCACATGCCACTAAAATAAAAAATTAGTTAACTAGATCTCTGTTTTTTCCTCGTTTCAGTATACTAGGGTCAATCCAAAATATTTGTAATTGTGTTTGTTAAAATTGAGTAAATTACATCATTTTGAAATTGTTTATTTTCACTAACTCCAAATTTTCATCATTTGGATTTTCTACAATTCGAGCAAAAATTTTTATTTTTACGCAAATGATTTAGAACATTCTAGTACATTCATAGGTGTGTATATGCACCTACGAATGTAGGTACATATACGTACACACTGTTATTTAGTCTATATTTATGTAGCATTTACAGTGTGTGTCATCTTGAAAATGTTAATGTAATATCTCTGAATCTGTAGTTGATATATATATATAAAGTATATATAAAATAAGCACATACTACTAGCTCACTGTAGTAAATAAATGAACTATGTTAATAAATACAATGTTAAACAGCATAGTTTAATGAAGTTAACTAAGAACAAAATCAGAATCAAATCTAAAATAACACTAAGTGCAGTTGTCCGACTAAAGCTTTTTAATTTTTTTTTACTGTTTTCATTAATATTTTTTTAATTAATACAATACTTTAAAACATTAGCTAGAATCTGTATTAAATCACAGATATGTATATTCTAAGGTAGATAAATTGGAATACTCAAAAATTGAACTAACAAATAGTGCATGCATTACTCTAATTAATGCAATGAAAAGATTTACAAACACATTATTTTAAAACAACATGGTTTCTAAAATAATATATTCAATCTATGGCTAAGGAATGCTGAAGTCTGTGATATCATATCTGTCATCTATAGTCACAAGAAAAATTCTAAGATTTCAAATATGCAGATTGTCCAAATAAATGAAAAGATAATTCTATGAGAACATTATACCTTTAAGAATTCTAGCTCAGTTCCTTCACATATTTTGTTATCTAGAACTTCCATTAATTGATAATTTGTCTTAGAACTTTCAAATTTATATTTCATTTTAGAAAAATCATTTTTTCCTGTTACATTTATAGTTAAAAAAGTAAAGCCTGCCATTTCTAAGCTAATTTTAAAAACAAAAACAGTTTTTCNTTTTCTACAAAACAAGTTATAAATACATTTAAAAAGTATTACCTCATCCAATTCTGAGCTACTCATACTCAGCAAACTAGCATCACTGCAGGTACTGTGAGACTTGGCTAATTGCGGATCCTAAAACAAAATCAATAATTTTATATATGGTCAAGAAAGAGTTTTCAATACAGAATATATAACATCTACATGATTTGAATGTTTAACAATCATAATAATAAAAGAAACTAAATGGTACTTATTTGATTTGATTTACATTGTATATTTAATGTTTAATATACAGTAGCTTATAAAAACAAGACAGCAACTAAATTACTAATAAAGACATAAGTAAGTGAAATCATGAATTTATATAGATCATTAAACACGGTTGAAAATAGTGTCTCTGTTAATTTGGAATAAATTATTTTGTCCCTAATCAAAATTAATTTAGCTTTTTATATTATCAATATTATGACAAAAAATATAGGCTAAATAAAAGTTCTATTAACAGCTAGAGACCTCAAATTTTAAAATTTTCATCTGATATAATGTTTTTAATCTTATACTTCATTAAAAAGCAAATATACTGTGATTTTTTAATTTTTATTTTTCGGGATAACAATGTTAATTTTTTACAGTGATCATAGAATTTGCCACAATTCATAAATAATGTACAACAAGTCTTAGTAGTATTTAAGAAAATCAAATTGCTGTTTTTTTTTGTAAATTAATTTAGACCTATTTAATAATTAATTTATTTATTAAATAATTGTAAAAATAAATTTAAAAAAAAACAACCATTAGTGAAGAATAAATTTGAAAAAAAAAAATAAAATTATCAATAATAATCATATTACAAACACCTTGTGATTTTTTTAAAACAAAAAATAAAATGACGAAAATTGTATCAAAAACACACATTAGTGTATAAAATAATTGCTAATTTGCTATAGATGATTTAACTAATTTATAAGCACAGGAAATTTATTCAACCATAAATTCTCATGCCTTTATTAAAATGATGGGGGAGGGGAAGGATAAGTATTAAAAAAAAAAAAATAGAAATAAACAGATTACAAAAACATTAATTTATAGTACAGTGTTAATAATAACTAAATAAATTATTTGTAGCATAATGGCCAATTATATTAAAAAAAATCTACCTTTTTTTTAATGTTTGAGGTATTTTTTCCAAGTTCTTAATTTTATACATTTTACGATTTATTTATTGTTGTTAGGCTATGATCCTCCTTAAATAAAAAAAAAAACTAGGAAATTTAGACTTAACAATACTGTATTTATGGAGTGGAAATTAAAATTTAAATAAAGTTGTGATTGTAAGAAATAATCTTCTTAATTTAGTCTTTTTCATATCTTATAAACTATAAAATTACAACAACAAAAAAATTATTGNGTGGGAAAATTGTTTCAAAATTTTGATTCACTAAGGTCTGTTAAATATTATAGAATTGTCATTTTTATATTATTTAGATTGCACTAGGTGGTGCAGAATGCAGCAAATCTTTCTCTAATCCAGTCATTCATTAATCTTGCATCTTGTAAAAAAAATTATAATCAATTTACAGTACATTGACATTTTTATCAAATAAATAAATAAGACTATATTTTCTTGTAAAAGACCAATTTGATGTCTTAAAAATATATTACACAAAGATAGGGGGAAATAAATATTAAAGAATGGATCAAAAGGAATAATTACTGTATAAAAGAAATCAATAATGTAATTAAATATGAAAAAGAGAATAATTATTGATGATAAAAAAATTTAATAAAATACTTAAAGGAATAAAATATAATTTAAATATGTACTGTAAATATGCAGAAAAATGAATGTTAAAACATAAGCAAAGCTATAAATAAATAAAAGCATAACTCATCTGGAATCTTATATATTAATACGTGAAGGGAAAACTTTGGATCCCTTTTAAGAATATTGGGCGCACGGAGGAGTGTGAGATTTGGTAGAGTTAAAGTTTATATGGAGAGGGAGTGCAATGAGCTAAAATTTATATATAATATTAAAACATTCATTGTTTAGCGTTGTGGCGGCTTTTTACAAAGGAAATTTTCTTATTGGTCGAATTTCGACCAACACTGGATTACTAGTCACACATTATATCTTCAATTAGGCTTCGAGTAAAGAAAATAATAACAATAGTAAATAAACCTTTTAACCAAATTAAGCTGGAGCGTCAACTTTCGATCTTCACAGTTTGTATGTGTAAAAAGAGGATAAAATGGAAAGGAAAAAAGAAAAAATATGGAAGGTAATTTGAACAGGATTTTCAGCAAAAATATAACTTTAGCCAACTTGCTCATCCACGTTTGTAATAGGGTTATGTGACTAAGAACATCCTTGAGGTACTTAAATATTATTATGCTAAGCAAGATCTAAGAGTAGGAAAGATGAAGAGCTAGAGAACGGTTCAAAGATAAGAGGTTCTTCAGACCCAAAGGCATCTCCACTTAAGTAAAACTAATTACGATGAAATGTATAATTGCATAGGAAATAACTAATCGGCTCAACCGATTGTTCGAACATGCTGCAAAAGATATAGAACATGCTGTTAGAATATATTTAGAAAGAACTAAATATGAAGCCGGCAGCATAAGATGTATGGTCATAAGAACTAGGCTGCATCAATGCAGACCTACAGTACACAGATATAATAAAAGTGTCAAGGTGTAGCTGTTTGTCTAACCATCTTCTCCCTGCTTCCTGGAGTACTATTTATCCAACAGCCAGAGACGTGTCAAGCCAGGAATTCCGCCGCCGAATAGAACACGTGAAACATGGATAGCACAGTGAGCGTGTGAAGTCTGCCTTGGATGTTTGCCAATGCCAGCCCCATCTAGGCATTGATGCCCGACTTTGATCGCCGAGTCTGAAGTAAGACCGTTCCATTATATTCTTAGAAACTAAGAATTACAGTAAATATCCTAATTTGCAAGATTCATGTCTTATCTAAAGCGCTAGCGAGAATGTATTCTATCATTTACAAGCAAGTCTAATAATATATTAATTTTTATATATTTGTGTACATCTCTATTATTTTGGATTATACACCTATATATTATATTGCCTCATTACCCGCACTCTAATCTCCCTATGACATCACATGTACCTTAATAGGCTCCCTTGGCTCATTATATCATTCGGAGCCCGTCACACCCGGTACACACACACATATCGGTTGTTCCGCTTATACATTTTGTTCATTTCAGATTATCTACTCTAGGAATGTGACAATGGAGCTTGCTAATGATAGAAACCGGAAGAAAAACCTAAATCACGGAATCACCGCTATCATGGATCTTTCAAACTGCCGCAAGAACGGGGGCCGAATAAATTGGTAAACATTATTGCATTTGCCTAACTCAAATCACCAGATAAATGACAACCGTCTTCTTCTTCATATTTCCTTAATCAGGTTATAACATTTTTATAATTGCCTCTCCCATAGCTACAGTATGTTCAAAATACTGGTACTATAAACTCATTTACTGTTTATTAAAATACCAAACTCTTTCAATGAACTGATTTATATTTAACTATTAAATTATGTTTCACTAGTAACAATAAAAACTTCAACTAAAAATCAATCAAAATTTTCAAATCCTTATAAAATTGAACCCTTGCAATTCTTTGATTATTCAATAAGAAACTGTAATAACATACCTGTTTTACTCAAAATCATTAGTTTAGAATTTTCCACATTAACACCATCAAATTAAATACAAGCTGTATTTACTTCTGGAAATCCATAATATCCAGTTTTTTTTTTTAAAAAATGCTGGTTTTTGGATCCAAAGCGCAATATTTAGCCTGAGAGGTAAACATTCTCTGCATTATATAATAGAACCAATACTTATCTCTTAAGATAGCTATAATAAATAACAGTGTACAATATTTATAATAGTGTGTTAAAGGTCAAATGTAATGGATTTTTTTTAGTTTTTAATATTATTGATTTTTAAAGATATTTAC
>PXIH01S0001317.1:8868-19307 GCA_003024985.2 Euperipatoides rowelli
TATGTCTTTTTGATGTTGCTTTTGTTTGAATTCACAACCTTGAGGTTTTAAGTACAACTTACCAACTAGACTACAACCCAAAACCTGAAAGTGACCATTTAATTACGATATATATATATATATACAAATACAATTTTCCATTATTTTTATGTACTTAAATCTTTCTATATTTCTAGGTTTAATTAAATTATCTCACTTTTCTGTACCATGTTTGAGCCTTTATTTACTGAAGAGCTATTGTCTAAATGGTTGTAAAACCTTCCTTTTTATACCACACAAAAATTTTAGTACACCAAATATTTTGGAAATTTATATAAAGTTACTTTTGGCTGTTTTTTTTTTTTTTATACAGTATTATTATTAGTTTAATTTTCTCCAGAAGTGATTACCGTATTATTATTTGATGTTTTACTTGCATTTGTGTAAATTTAGATCTTTATAGTTTATTAAAAACCTTTTCATGGCTAAAATAAGAAACCATAATATAAAAATATACAAGAAAAAAAATTAAAAAACAAATTTTACATTCAACGAATATATAAACAAATAAAACCTACGCTGGTCAGTATTTCTGATATTATAAATTGCAAGTCAGATTCAACGAGCTAGAATAAGAATATTCTTATTCTAGCTCGCTGGTCAGAATGTGTTCTCTCTGACTCTCTCTCTGAACACCAGTGAAAGCCAGGTCCAGTGTTATTCTTGTGCTGTATACAGGTATATAGGCCTAATAATGGGAATTAGCCATACAGCAAGCAAAGTCTATGCTTGTAAGAAGAAAAAAAATGACTAAATTTTTTTAATGAATAAAAATAAAATCACATACTTGATTTTGTTCTTATTTTATTAAAAAACTTTTTTTTAATTTTTGTTCATTTTGTTAAGTGTTAATTCACCACACATTAATAGATACATCATTATATGTGGTGAATGATGATGACGTTGGACAACAGAGTATGAGAACATATGAAGCTGGAATAAATTAAGACAACTACAGTCCATTTTCATCTATATTAATTTATTCTCTAGGGTATTCATGGATGAGCATCAGGTGTAGCCTATATGGTCTTCGATAAATATTTAAAATCTTTATAAAATTGTACTAAAGTAATACCCCTTAATTTAAATCCAGATTATCAGGTTCAGACTATGATATTGCACCGTATTTATTATGTTTATTTTAGAATTATCTAATTATAACCATTTTAGGGTTAATATATTAATTACAGTATATGCTTAACTAAATATTAATAATATCTTGCACTTTATCTATAAATCACATTTAGTTAAAATGTTAGATTTCAACACTTAATTAGTAATAATTTATTATTCTGAATATAAGATTAGAGGTCAGAGGTGACCCAAGCAAGAGGAACCTCTTAAGCAAAAAATTGTTTATCACCATCAAAATATTACTCTAGTCTAGAGCTAACATCACTGCATGACTTGGTAATCTTTTTGGGGTATAATTTTAAACAACCTTCATATTTAATTGTGCAGGGAAACAATACTTTTGCCCCATACCCCTGTGTAAAAAAAGAACCACCCATCTGGGCAAAAAATAATCAATATATGGAAGTATACTTTATTGATAAGGAAATAGTTACAACTTATTACAGTAAGCTAATACAAAACTTGATAACACGTAACACAATAAAACTTAAGTCTAAGCACATCTTGTAGTCAGTTATCTTTTTACTCCGCACAACTATCACATGCTGTACACTACTTATGAGACCGTTGTTTGAATTTTTGGCACATTATCCAGTCCCGAATATGGTCTCTATTCAGTTCATTGCTAACTAAGCAGTAGAAATTCAATGTTATGTTAGATGGTCATGTTTTAAGTTGCTGGAAATTTTACCTGGTTCTTTTTTTTCCCAACCCTACACATTAAAAAAGCACATCAAAGCTCAGCTTTTTTCCACAGGCCATCACACTTCATATATGATACATATAATAATAGGTTATCAAACTATTCTAAAAAACATCTGCTTTGACCGCTTGATTTACTATTAAAATTGACGCTGGAGAAGAAAATTGACGCTGGAGAAGAAATTTGATGCTGGAGAAGAAAATTGACACACCGGGTAAGAAAATTGACGCCGGAGAAGAAAATTGCTTTTTACAAAAATAGATGGTTTCATACTTAATTTAAATAGTGATATTTATGAACTTTAAACAGCAGTAGCTATTCCCCAGTGTGCATTGGGTCAATGGATAGATGATTCATCGTTAAGGCTACCATAATTCCAAGAGAGCTAACTGGGACAAGATGTAGTAGGATGACAGGGGGGGGGGGCGGGGTAGCATTATTGCAGAATTTAAAAAAAATTATGTTCAAATAATGGAATTACATCATTTTTAAGCCAATATACTGTACAGCATGGATGTACGGTGGGGGCTGAGATTTGGAGGTTGGAACCCCCTCCCCCCTTGTAATCCCTGAAGTATCAAGCAACTTCCCCCTCCCCATGTAAAAATGAGATAAACTCAAGATGTAGGCATTTAATATAAAGTTAGCCATCTCTAATGTTGGTACAACTGTGAAGTATTGATTAATGGTTATCAAAATGTCCATACAACAGAATAAAAAGTTAGCAAAACGTCCATACAAAAAAATAAAAGCTCATCAAAATATTTTGACAGCCAAAATATAATAGAACCCCTCCAGAAAAATGTTTCACCCGTACGCCACTGCTGTACATACTGTATATCATTAAAATTTCAATTGATTATTTTAATATTATAAACCTTACTTATTTGCACTAAATTAATTTTCATCGCTGACTTTTAATGCCATTTATAGCGGGTGGGGGGGGGGGGGATCTGTAATTACACTGATTCTTTTTGCCAGGGTGGTTCCTCTTGCTTGGGTCTCCCCTATCCCTATAATTTTCAGTAGAAAAGAATTACAATATAAATACGATAAACTTATCAAATATAAATAATCTTTGAAGCCAGTTTGAGAAAAAAAAAATCTTATATTTGGAACAATACTTATGTCAGAGGTGTATCCAGTATCTCCTTTTGGGGAGAGGGGTGAGTGAAAAGGGGAGGGGCTCAGGCTTGAGAGTATTTTTAGCAATCTTTAATCAAAAGCTTGGATAACAAGAGTTTTAAAACATTTTAACATGAATATTCCATAAATAAACATATTCACATTTATCTTGTATTTCATTTTACTTTTAAGTAGCAGCGGGGGACTCCATCTCCCCATGCCAATTATAAAAAAAGTTTCTTGTATGAATATAATAGCCTTTGTATATTTCATAGTCTTTGGGAATGCAAATCTACTGTATTCCTTAATTTTTGATAAATACTATAAGTGGCCCACCCATTAACATAAAAAAAAATTGAAAATTTCAGGGGGCCTCCAGTCCCTTAACC
Organism: Euperipatoides rowelli; assembly: GCA_003024985.2. NCBI lineage: Eukaryota > Metazoa > Onychophora > Udeonychophora > Euonychophora > Peripatopsidae > Euperipatoides > Euperipatoides rowelli. The sequence goes on from PXIH01S0001317.1 coordinate 12,259, forward strand.
TCCCCCCCCCCCCTCTTCCTTTTGGATACATCCCTGCCATATGTCATATAGAGTTTATTCAGGAAACTTTATTGATAGCACATTTAAAATAGAATGCACAAGAACTAATACAAGAAATAAAATTCATGTGAACCATTTGTAACAATTAATCATTTAATAGCCTCCTTCTTCTTTATTTGCAGCTATTTCCTCCTCTGATTGTGCAGGATTCCCTCTATTCTCCATATCCTCTGAAGTGTTCTTCATTGCGTCTAATCATATTTCTTTAACACAACTGTTTTAACCTCTTCTCAGCTAAATCCTGCTTTTTGTAGTCCTTTTTTCAAAGTATATTTAAATGTCATAGTTTTATTTTAATTATACCGTATTATTATTTATATTTTATGGAAGTAATAAACTTTTTAAAGAATCTTGAATTTGACATTTGATAACTATAGAGTTAAAAGGATTCAAGATTTTAATTGCCAAGCGTTGAATATGAACAAATAATCTCCAGTGGAGTTGACTAAGATTCTATTTTGTAAATGTCAAGGTAAAAAATATACGTGTTGATTAGATAGAGATCATTATTTACCTTGAAAAGAAATCTGTAATATTGTAATTTCACTGTTTTACAATTTTTCTATTGCGCAACGATTTATTTCTCTTTTTCATTAGAATTCAATTCATTTCCTAATTATGTGCTTTAACTATTAATGAAAGATTGTATTGTCATTTGTAATATGAATTTTCTGATAATATTTCATGAAAGTGAAAGCTGTTAAAATGAGAAGTGTCTAGAAACCGGCTGAATAATCCACATTTTACCGCGTTTCAGACATTCTAAGCATGCATTTTCTTCATTACGTTAGGGCTTACGGAAGTTGTGTCAAAATTCTCAAAATCGATCAAAAATGGATTATTTCACCTCTAGATTATCATAGGGTTGTGGCAAAGTGGGTTTGATACGTAGTTGAAGTTAGGGGTCATGGTTTAGTAAGGTTAGGACTTTAAATAAAAAATTAAGGCTGTTATCCTATTTGATCACGTGACTAAAAATGTGGATTATTCGTCCCATTTCTAGAATCTTAGTTAAAATGTCTATTAGCGTATAACATTTATTATAAAATATTTTCTGATCATGCTAGTGGTCAGAAAATAGGTTCTAATAAATGTTAAACACTAATGGCAATTGCACATATTTCAGGTATAATTTATTAACATTTAGAAAAATAATTTACAAGAAAAAGCCTAGCCCCAAAGGATGTGGCTCTTTTTTACATTTTTAATAAATAAAAGTTTATTCTATAAAAGTAAAGAAAAAAATAATGATAATATAGAAACGTAAGATTATTAAAGGTTGTCATAGAATTTACAGTTCACGAACAATTTAAATTCTAAATTGCCCTTAAAATAGTCCCGATGGAAAACAAACAGTCACCAAAATATACCAATCCAATTAATATGTACATGAAAATAAAATGCATATTCTAAGAGTCCAGGGAATAAGAGAAATTACAGGAACACTCAAAATGCACAGAAAACGAAAACATCTGACATTTATCATCGAAGAAAGCTGAAAGCCAAATCCATCTCGTAATCCAGGACTCAGTCAAAGTGGCTTTGTAAATAAATTCTAGTCCAAACTTTAGAACATGAAACATTAATAGAAGAACACAAAAGAATGTTGTATAACAGGCAATGAAGTAAAAGCATCACAAATGCAGAAATACACAGGCTTCGATAGCGGGGAAAACGACACCATCTATAAAACACATGATCAATAATAAAAAAAAAAAACAATCATAAGTCCAAATTCTTCCGCAACCGACTGCCCAAAATTAAAGCATCAACATGTCAAAACTTCAAAGATAACTTGAAAAAAAAAACAATATCAGAAAATAAAACAAAATTTAAAAAATGATTCTATATACATTATTTACAAGCTAGCGGCCATTGAAGGCGCTACATAAAATAAATACATGATATTATAGGCACTGTAACACTAGTGGAAATTGCACATGTTTTTTGAAACTTGATTGGTTAATGGGCTGGCTGATGAAAGTTGTCTAGGTTAGGGTGAAAGTTAGGACTGTAAATAATAAAAGGCTGCTATCCTTTTTAATCAGTTATGTACAGTTGTTGCAAAAGCTATAAGCAGGGTCGACTAATAGGTTCAATATGTTGAATAAAAAATAGTCCTGATGGAAAAAAATGATCTTAAATATGAAAAATGCAATTCATTTCACCCCAACAACAAATTAATAATAATGTTTAAATTTTTATTATTTTAAAGGTTTATTTATACTTTTTCAGAACAGATCTCGACTCCATTTTGATCACTCTCATAAACAGAGATGTCTGCATAAATTTGTTCAGTTTTCTGCAGGATTTGGTCCACAATAAATGAAATTCTATACAATAGCCAATCATATTCCTTCTCTTATTTCTAACAGCTGTTATGCTTTTAGTTTTATGCAATATTATACCTGCTCTACTTATAAAATGAAAGATATGATTGGTTCAATGTCTAAACTCTAAACAATACAGAGAACAAACACTATGGCCTTAATATTGCCCCATACTAGAGATATTATCTTTTCCTTTCATTTCTAAGGAAATTAAATTGCATCTATCTTTTCCTTCAAGGCAAGGGTAAAGTTAAGGTTAGGAATTGTTTTTAAATAAAATTGTAACAGAAATTGATAATAAAAAAAAACATAAGAAATTATTGTAAAAATGTAATTTTTTTCTTCTTCTATATTTCAATTAATTTCAATACAATTTTATTTAAAAATGATCCATAACCTTACCCTAAGGGAAAGGATACCATACCAGTGACATTTCCTTTCCTTGGAAACGAAAGGAAATGTCACTGGTATGGAGCAATTTTTAGGCTTTATTTGAACAAACAAATAGGGCTGTGTAAATATTTATAATATTTATGGAGGCCTGACTGCAGCAATATGGATCATCTTACGGAGACTATCCATATTATACTCAACGCATAGCTTTGAGAAAAAGTATAATAACCTTAATTCTTTATAACCCCTGGTCCATCTAAACAGATAAAACTTTGCATAATTTCTATTTGCTGAACTAATGCAAAAATGTTTTAAAAGCCCAATGTTCATACAAAAGGATAGATTTTTTTCTAAAATATACCATCCTATTGTTGTTCATACTGCAAGTTCTAATGCTTGTTCATTAAAGATGTTGTCCATTAGGTTAGATGGTGAGCTATAAATTAAAATGATTTCTAGAAACAAAAATTTGTTTTACATTATCATTTTAAAATTTAAAAATGTATCTCAGCATATTTCAAGTAAATTAAGTATAGGCCTAGTATCAATTGAGAAACATTTTACCATAAAAAGTTATTTTTTAAAAAAGTAACTTTTTATGGTAACTATTTACATTTTAGATAAAGTAACCTGGATTTATAACTATCATAATTATTTTTAAAAAGTAATATTTATGATAACTAGTTACAATTTTACAAAAGTAACATATTTGTAATTTAGCTGAGTTAAGTTTGATATTAATGTTTTTAAGTTTAAACTATTGTAAGGGAAAGTAGGGGAATACCGTGCACATAAGCAAGATTTGTTATTGTGGAAAAATAGTTAAGATAAATGTTTATACATGAAAGTGATTCTTAGTTATCCTACTTTTAAATGTATATACACATTTAGTGCAAAACTATATCAAATTTAGTAAATATAGAAAATAGTACAAAATGGTATTTTCACGGCTTCCCCCCACCCAAGGGGTAATATGGTGTTTGTGTGGGGGAAAATTGTGCATTGTTACTGAATATGGAAAACAACACGGTAAGTTTTTTTAAATTAGTAAAAAAAAAAATGAAATTCTTAATTAGTTTGAGTTATTCATGAATGAAAATAATAATAATAATAATAATAATTACCATAATAATAATAATAGGGTTAGAGCACCGGTATTACCCCATCGTGTTTTACAATTTTACCCCGTTCGTGTTTCAAAATTTAATTTATACGTAGCAGGCAAATCTTTTATCTTAATGAAGTAATCTATAAATGAAAACATTCTCTAAACACTACCATTTAAGAATATATTTGACTAAAAATTATTGAATAAAAAAATTTGCTAATTCTCTTATTTTCTTAAGCCAAAAAATAAGAAATATTTGAATTTTCGTTTTTCCACTTGCACATTTATAAAATAAAATTTCAAGATTCTTTCTATCAATTATTGGTGCATATTGCAACCAGAAGAGGGCAGTACTAGATAGAGTTATTATTGTATCACCTAATATGAAAAATTTGATGCACAGTTTTATCTCGATGCACGGTTTTCCCCCGACTCCCCTTAATCTAATTTTTTATCATCTGGTTCTTTGGCTAATTATATTTTCAATGACTAAACACTAGGATAGTCTACTTATAATGTACCAAATTTGAATTTAGTTAAATAATTGAAAAAAGCCTGAAAAAGCCTGTGGTTTGATAGAACTTCGCTTGAAGGTGCTTTTAAAGGTCTATTGCCATACAATACAAACATACATGTCTGAAGTAGGATTCGAACCTGCCTGGGCTTACAGACAGACTTTATGTCAACTGCATCACCAAGACAAAAGTTAGGAGTTTATAAGTTAAACTCAACATGTGTTAACTTATAAACTCTTAACAGATTGCAACTTTATAGCCTAAATAAAATGTTACTTTCTTTCAATCATTTCAAATTTTGAAAGAAGAAAAAAAAGCATTTAAATTATTATAACTTGTTTCTTTAACGTGAATATTTATAGCTACAAATTTCATTATAAAAAACAAAAGATATTATTAAATGATATATAATTTATATATTTAATAAAAAAATTAAAAAAAAAATTATTTGCAGAATATTTCAATCATTTACTTTTATTTTTAATTTAATATAGAAAAATTTTAATGATTCATTTATTATCGGATAATGCTAATTTTTATACTTCTAGACCTACAGTACATTTCTAGCTCGTTGTTATAGACTAATAATTATTTATACACAAGGAAATTTTAATTACAGCAATTTTATTGTTTTCTTGTCAGCATAAAGCAATTTAAAATATAGAATAAAAAAATTATGTTAAACTACCGTTATAAAAAAATAAAGTTGAATTCATAATTCAGCTATCTAAATCAATTTACCTTATAATTATATTTAAATTAAATAAAATGTTAGAAACAGTGCAACTTTTCCTCGATTACTTTTTCCTTTATTATAAAATCATTCTGTAATGGGACAACTCAAACATTAACACTTTCTGATGCATTGCTCACGAAAGATTCCATTGAAGAAAACGTTTGCATGAACATAAAAAAAGGTCAAAAGCCTATGATATTTCTTACAATATTCAGCAGAAGCAAAGAGAAAAATAATACACTTTTTCTCTAAAATGCTGACATCTATGAGTTAAAAAAGTAATTGTATATTTAAATGAATGCACATTTAGCTTGTCAATTTCACAATTTAATGCATAAACAAAAAAAACATTGTTCAGAAATAGACTGAACAGCCATTTTGTCTTTCCATTTATGAGGAATTTGTTATTCAAATTGATTTTTAGTACATTGAAAAAAAGAAAATATCAATCAGTGAGTTACAGGTACTGTACAAGTGATATACAGTACTGATTAATTTCACTTGCTGTTGAAATCTCACTGTATGTAGTAACACAAATGAAGTATTTCTGGATTGGATTGTAAGCATCAGTTTTCAACTTCAGTCTTACTCATAGTGAGGATCTGTTATATAACATATTAGTTATTTATAACTAATATCAAAGTATGTTATGTACTATGTTCTGTTTCTAAATGTAACAGTTATTAAATAGTTTATAAAAGCACCAAATAAATCTAAGCAATTCTTGTTGGAGAAGAAGAATGAGGGAATCATGTGATTAAAAATTGGTGTTTCCTTATTGGCTAAACTTATGATATATTTCTCATTATTTTGCTTGCTAATGGAAATCAGTTTACTAAAATAACTGATAGTTTCTATTAGCTCATTGTTTTCCTGTTATTAAATCATTTGGCATTTTAACATCCTCAGTAGCACCAAGTTGAAGTTACGCATCTTGGCATCAGTATCAATTTTATTAGGGACGATGTTTTTTTTAATAAATTCATGCATTGTGTTTTATTTATTTAATTATTCACAATAATTTTCATAATCTTATAATACAGTTATACAGTAAAAGCTTTGTTATCCGGAATTAATGGGACTNTTTTTTTAAAATTTTTTTTTGCATAAGAAATATGCCGGTTTCTAGAGCTTTCCGGTTGCCTAAAGGCCGGATAACAAAGCTTTTACTGTAATTATAGTTAATAACCCTAGATAACAAAGCTTAATTAAATAAAGGAATTATTGATTTGTTTTGCTATATAATTATAACAATTATTATTATAAAATTAAATCTAAAGTATGGTAGGCTACCTAAAAATGTATATATGAGCAAATAAAGAATAGAAAAGTGACAATAATATTCTTTAGGTTTTTTTTTATGAATAGATTTTGTTTTAAATAATGCAAATATTGAGAAAATTTGTCGAGCAGGAGTATTCTGACTGTGGGTATGGTATTGAAACTGCTCCATTGTAATTTTTAAAAATCTTAATAATCACTACGTTATTTTATAAAGGTTATGTATACTTATTATAATTTTAGAATGTTTTTGTTATTCAAAAAGAACCGTAATGTCCATCACTAACTTATTAACGCGCTTTTCAAAAGACTGGTGGATGAACTATCACTTTGAAATATAATGGGTAAAGTAGAATTTAAAAATAGAATCAAAAATTCATTACAGGCAGGTGAAAAATATTCCTAATTATTGAAAGATAAATTATCAAAGCAAGAAAGTTGATTGATTCCTGAATGATATGATTTGGCAATTTTTAAATCAAGGAAGTTGAAGGATCCATGAATGATATATTTTTGATAATTTCAAAGTTATGGATGTCTGAAAAAAAAACACATGAATAATTAGTACCCAGACCTTAAAATTTCCTAATCTGGCCTTCTTCAGTATATTTGAAATTAAATAAAAT
>PXIH01S0001321.1:12622-22840 GCA_003024985.2 Euperipatoides rowelli
ATTGTAGATTCGATTTTTACTCGGTTCCCAAAAAGGGGTAAAAGGGAGTACTCGATTCCAATAAATATACGGGTATGACAAGCCTATTTTGAATATTTAAATGACATTTACGCCAATTCATCCAAGCCCTACTCATTTGTGACGTGTTTACAAACAGTTAGCTAATTAGCCTACCTTCGCTCAAGAGCGAGGACAGTAAACAAGCCACAAACTAAAGTCAATTCTCCAAAAATGAGCGAATAAATGCGAACAATATACAAACAAATGTCTTATAAATGTACTCCATTTTATATATACTGTACAATAGTATATACAACTGTATATACAGGTACAGTATATTATACAGTAGGCCTATATACTGCACAGTTCAATATATATACAGTATACTTATGGTATCTGCTATATTTAGATAAAAATAAATAAACAATTGAAGCTGCTTTACTATTTCTATTTCAGAAGTTGTATTGCTATAAAAATCTGTTTTAAAATTTTAAGTTTTATTATGTTTTGCTACAATAGAAAACAATATGTTAAAAATATTTTAAACTCTATACACATTTTCTAGATACAACCTCCTCTCAGTTTCTGTCTCCGAGCACTGAATACCCTCAGACTAACTGGAATCAACAATTAAATTATAGCAATGCTCAATCTTATGGTGAAAATTTTACCTCTTCATCAGAACAAGTTAATTATAGAAATATTTCTAATGAAAATCAAACTTACGATAAACTAGAAGATACAATTACGAATTCATCACAAGCAGGAAGTGGATTCTACTCCATGGCACCTCAAGTAATTATATTAGATTATTTATTTGTTCATTTTTATATCGGAATTATATGTCTTAAAGAGAATTATGCATGTATTTTGTGTATATTAAATATTGGTATTGCCCACATTTTCAGGATTTTCACATTATTTTTTACTTTTCATTAATATTTTAAACTCATTATTACTTGAACCATTGAATTAATAGTTTATGTCATTAGGCTATTAAAAAAACCATTGTAATTTCAGATCAGAAGATATTTTATTTAAAAGATTTTTCAAGGTCTCTGATTTCAAAATTGCTTTTTGTTATTTATTTTTAAAGGTCACACAAAATGGATTTTTTTTTTTATGATTTAATTTGAAAGAAAATCGCTAAAAAAAAAAAAAAAACAATTCCGCTTGGTTAAAAAAAAAAAAAGTTATTAAGAAATAAAATTAATAAATATTTCTATATAGGTCTGAGGTCATATAAACAATTTTTGGGGTTCGAGAGTATGTCATGATGTCATCATTAGAAAACAGTACGTGGCGAGCAATCTTTCATAGCACAAAAACAACCAACGTTAGCCATGTATCATTCTAGTGAAATCCTTTCCGTTTTAATCTTTTTTTTTTAATAACTATATGACGTAAGTATGATTGGCGAAGATAATTTCATGGATATAATTCCAAGAATATTAATACCTTACCAATTAGAAACCTTGATGGAGAAAATAGTGACGGGGCTTCAACTTATGATGGGACCGTAATTAGGATATTGATTACGAGAGACGGCTCATAGACCGCTTTATTTAGTTTTATATAATCAGATTTATAAATTAATTGTATTTGAATAAAGAATATCAGTAGGAAGCTTAAAAAAATTGATGCACTAAAAGTAAAAATGATTTGTATATGGTGAATATACCGTAAAACAGTATTGTTTTGTTATGTAATATACCCCCATTATTGTGCGGTAGTTGTCGGAACAATTTACCTACTGTAAATAGAAAGCAAGAAAAATAATGAAATGTAACTTATTATTTACTAGCAAATAAGTCCGTTACACGGGCATCAACCATTTTTTTTTTGTTTAAGCTCCTTTTTATCTAAGAGAAAACACCACTTAAAGTTTCTAAAATTAGTTATCGCGCCGATCTTTTAAGCCCGTTATATCACAGTGATCTAAGAAAAACGAGGTCTCATCAAAGTTTTATATTTTGATAAATATTGGTATAAAAATCAAATTTCAATATATTTTTAGACCGAATATAAGAAATTGAGTAATTAAACAAGCATTTTTTTTTACAAAAATAAACCTAAACCTATGAAATTGAAATAGATATTCATAAACCACTTTAAAGAACAAAACAAAATCCACTTTAGCTGTCTGTAACTGTGAGGAATCAAAGGCAGGCAAAGTATTTGAACAAATCAGGAACTCCATCAATCAAACAGCTTCTATGTGAATGACGACAATCTTATGCAAGCAGTCGATACAAGTGATACAGAAAATCAAAACTTCTAATTTAAAGTCATACACATACACAAATCTACATAAACCGATAAAATTAGTTTATCTGTTTATGTAAATGTATGCACATGACTTTAAATTAGAATTTTTGATTTTCTCTATCATTTGTATCGACTGCTTGCTTAAGTATTGTAGGCATTCACATACTAGCAGTTTGAGAGTTGTAGTTCTTTATTTATCCCCCCCCCCCCTTCCCACCTTCAAGTACACTTACTTGCAGACAGTTAAAGTGGAGTTGGTGCTGTTCAACAACATTGCATTCAGTCTTGGAGAAGCACTTTTAAATTTGAATTACTGTATTTAAACTTTTCCTAAAGCGTTTTAGAAGTAAAAATAATCTTGCTTATGCGTTTTAGGATTTTTTTTTTTTTTGTTGGTTTTTTTTTTTAGAAAATTTAGATTATTAAAATTATTAGTTCTACTTTTCATTTTTATATGGAAAAATTGTATTTTAACAACGATAATTTGATTGCCAGTTTTTTTAAATTATTTATTTAACTGATAATTTTCTTGTATTACAAAAATAAACATATTTTGTTATATTTACCTAAGTAAACTGCCATATTAAAATTCTACCAAATAAATAAAATGGGTTCCAATAGAATTTTTAAAAATATAATCTGCCATTTTTTAAAAAAAAAAAAAAATGAAAAAAATTGTGCATTCTTTTTTTAAAAATTTATAGTACAGTAAGTATTAACAAAATTATGATTGTTTATGTTGAGGCCCGGATTTTACTTCTCTATAAATATTTTTAAAAAAAAATAATGCGATGCATAAAATATTAAATTTTAATTCCTTCCATTCTTCATTTTGGGCCATTTTTTTTTTTGTGGATAAAAAGTTTTATATGTAAGTTTATCTCCATTTGTTGTATCCTTTACTGTCAAAAGATATGTATGACGTTTTTAAATAATGCAAAATTTATTAACATGCACTACAGGATAGGATCTTTTCTTGAATTACGGTAAGAAGTTTAACAGAATTTTCTATTAATTTGTATGAACATAGTGTTTCTGGATGAAAAAGAAAAAGTTTGCGATTAAGAATATCAAGATTTCCTAGCTGTGTTTTATCATTTTTACACTCATCTCGAACCTTTTTATAAAAAAAGTGTATAAAATCCGGTGAAATTCTTAATTTCCTAAGACATTCATTTCATAATATTTCTGACATTTGCTGAAGAGCAAAAGTTGTCAAACTGCCGTTCTGAGAAACATTCAAGAAAAAAGTTGAACACTCACGATTGCCTTGGCTTCAATAATGTTCAATCTGCGAATAGATTTACATATTGAGTTTCTCTTCCTAAATCTTTGTCATATGAGAAAAAAAATCTTAGTTGGGTAAGAACGGTGATTGATTGAGTGCTGACAAAGTCTCACACAAAGCCTAAAGATGTAGCCATTGTATGAATGAAATAAATAATCAGGTCTGCAATAAATTTGATCACTCTCTGATACATTACTTATTATGGATGCACAATTTGAGCGGATCATATTTTCGGGTGTGTTCTCTGAGGTGGAGGTTCACGTTCTTGGATTGCCAAAGATTTCTATCTTAAGTTCTTATTTTTAATACAGAGAATTACCTGATGTTAGCTCATCCTTAAGGTCATCAGCCTTCTCTTCTTGGTCGTGCTCTTCTTTTTCCCTTTCTGTCCATCCTTCAAGTGATGTTATTAGTTTGATTCCTGCAGATCCTCTCAAGACATGCCTGACATATTTCCATTTCCTCTTCAACNAAAAGACAATAATCACTTCCCCATCTTTTCTACACTTCACATCTTTCCAAATTTGTGCATTTTATTTTCAATATTATTATTATTATTACCGATTGTAAAAATGTGTATATACTGTAGGTTTATCAAACCTGTTATACCATAGGTAGAGCCATAAAATATTTGTTCATGGGGAGGTATATATTCAACAATTCTTTGAACTTGCTAATTGATCTGCTTTCAATCAGTTCTCTAGGCAGTTAATTCCACAAGTCTACTTGTCTATGAAAAATGGATTTGTCCATTCTAGAAGAGTGATATAGTGTTTTAAGTTTATACTGGTGTTCTCTTAAATGCATCATTTCCGCCAAGATATATAGTTTATTGATGTTTTAAACTATTATATTTTTGTACATATACAGTATATTCTTCTAGCACACCAGATATCAAAGGCATCAATCTTCTTTTCCAAGCCGTTGGTTAAAGACCAAGTCTCACATCCATATAAGAAAAGTGACCAAACATAGCATTTTAACATCTTTTTGTTTCCAAAATACAGATTTTGCCATTCCTATTCTTTTTTGGATTACTTTTGTAGTTCTTGCATTTTCCATTATCAACCTGCCCAGATATCTATATCTAAATTTCTTCACCTGTTCTACTATTTTTCTTTCCATTTCAATCTTGTATTTAATGTTTCCTTTGTTGTTGGGATCATAAAACATATTTTTTTTCTTTGCCAATTGGAAAACAATTTTAAGCTACTGTTTGAGCCTTTAGCATCATAAAACATAATGATACATTCAATAATAATTTTTTTCTCCAATACATTTTTTTTTTTTCTTTGGTAATAATTTATTATTGAAAGTATCATATATTTTTGATGCTAAAGGATCATACAGTGGAATTTTTTTTAATTATAATTTAAACTTATAGATGGAGCATCATCAGAGATCATGTGATAGCCTGGAAAATATATTCTAACTTTTACATTAGTATAAAATTTCTGGAAATTTATTTACTGTAAATACATTTGAGCACATTATTAATGGCATATTGTTGCTATAAAGGAACATTATCGGTAAGATAAAATTGAAATAAAATTTTAATTGCTAAGAGTCTAAAGGAAACATTTTAATTGTTTTGTTTGTATGAAAAATAATATATTGAATTTGAGTTCCAAAAAAAAAAACCCCAATATACTTTTTTGTTAAACTATATAAAAATGTTGAAATAATATACTGTATATAATGGTTGAAATTAAAAATCCCCCCCCCTGCCCCGTGTATTTGATATAATGAATTTCTTTTGTCATTTTGTATGTTGCTTATAAACATTTTCTATATTTTAGATAATTGAACAATCTCATAGGCCCGTAGAAGATTCCCATTCATCTGTAAATAGTTCATCTTTAATATCGAAAAGTATACCTCCCAAACCTATAAATAGCTCTGTCGTTAAAAGCAGTGCCAAATCGACGGACAAATCAAAAAGCAAACCAGGTGCAAGTTCTCAAAAAGTAAGATTTATTATAATTTTCTTTTCTTTTTTTTGACTGAGAATTATAAATGAAACCCTTTCCCTACATTCCACAAACTTCATGATGTTTTTTTAAGAATGTTAATGAACAGTATATGTGTTTTAAGCTGCTGATAAAAATTGCTGGTGGCAAATTATAAAATTACATCAGCAAAGCCGAATTGATGTAACTTTATAATTTCACTAATAAAATTTAAAATATCTGGCATAACAGCCACTTACTTATTTTAAAACTTTTACTAATATCTGTCAGTTCATCTCCCCTCACGATCTCTATCATATGTAATTAAACAACATTTAGATGCTTTTTGATATTGATCAGACTCCGCAATACTGCTACATACAGTATTTTCCTTTTATATAATATAATATTATGCCTTTATTTTATATAGTATTGAGTCTAAAAAATTAAAGCCCAGTTTAATTTTGTTTTTTGTTCAGGGCTGGATTAGTGGTATATTCAGTAGGATAATGTTTAAACGCCAAAATGAAATGAAATTACCAGATGACAAAAATCCCAAAGTAAGTAATTGCATACAAAAGTAACCGTTGAATTTTATATTGATAAGATTAGTGTGTTTCTTTTTTTTTTTTGAATAGCATTTAAACTTTTACATTTTTTAAAAAATGCTTTATGTTTCAATTGGCAACAATCATTAAATAAAGACAAATTTTATTTATTTAGTGATTGCCCTATAGGTAATTGCAACGAAGTCTAAAATGAGTTACATTAAATAAAAAATCAATTACATATTAAAAATCTAGTTATCAAGTTCAACAATAAAATAAAATAGTTAAATTTTATTTTTGCAAGTATGAAAAAGTTTGGAGGCAGTGTATTCCACTTACCCTGAAAAAAAAAAAAGTGCTGAAATATATAGATACGATACTAAAGAAAGTGAATGGATATCATTGATGGTGCAACTTCCATCCTACCCTTCTCTCCTCTCTTTTGTCTTTCCCTCATTACTTATTTATAGCATCTGATATTTTTCAAATAAAACATCGGTGCATCATTTTCCTTTTTTCCTCTCTTTTCTCCGATCAATATTACCAGCTATAAATCAAACCTGTGTAAACACACGCACAAACACATACTGTACATGCACAGACACATGTTCACACAAAGGCACGCGTGCATACAGATGCATGCACACATGCATATTATTCATACGGCAGTGTTACTCAAACTTGAGGTCATGGCAGTGATTGAAATAAAAAAAAAAATTAAAATTATTCCTTTGAAGTTTAAGATACCATTAGTAAACATATAGAATTGAAGCAAGTTAATTTTTTTTTCTATTTGTTAAATATAAAATTAATATATTAAAAAACAAATTTTCTCTATGTATCTATCTTTTATTCCGAACTCTTTAAATTGCATTTTCTCCCCAATTATTTATCCAATTAAGTTGAAATTTGAAATTGGTGTTACTGTAGAGGTCTAGAATATGTACAGTATATAAAAGGTCAAGATCTTAAGTGGTCACATGGGAGTGCTAGGGGGGGGGGGGCAAAAATTATTATTTAAAAAAATGCTCCGATTAAGTTGAAATTCGAAATTTAAAGGTCTAGAATATGTATATAAAAGGTCAAGTCCTAAGTAGTCATATGGGGGTGCTAGGTGGGCCCCAAAAATCTTAATTTTTTTTTAAAATGCTCCGATTACGTTCATATATAAAACTGGTGTTATACTAGAGGTCTAGAATATGTATATTAAAGGTCAAGGTCCTAGGTGGTGACATGGGGGTGCTAGGGGAGCCCCAAACATCTAAAATTAAATGCTCCGATTAAGTTTACCGTCAATTTTGACCGGTTTCGACTAGTTTATAATTAATTAAATGTTTTTTGCCTCGAGTTAATAATTAGCTGACCATTATTTAACATTTTAGCTTCTTAATTAGCAGACTCACTGACCACCTGAAATCATTTACAGTCTTATGTATGCTGTATTATGGTATTGCCGTTTTTTTTTTAAATCATCTGGATGGGGAATTCCATCTTTAATTATGAACAAATTTAACAAGCTCAAGCTTCTCTTTAAAAAAAAATAGCCAATACTGCAAATTAAATAGGAGACAATATTAGTCAAATTTAATAAAGCTTCTAGTTTTGTTTAAAATTAATTATTAATGGATTTAGAATTAAATTTGACTAATAATTTGTCCTATTTATTTTTGGACTGAGAAGTTTGAGGTAGGGGAGGGGGGGGGGGGGGGATTTAAAATATGTTGATTTTTTAAAAAAAAAAAAATTCTCCCCCCCCCCTTTTCCCTGTTGGATAAAATAGTGTTAGGGGGGTCACCCTGGGTTATTTAAAAATTAGGGGGTCCCGGCTGCAAATAAGTTGAGAACCACTGTCATAGAGTATGTAGAGCATGTAGTGTTTATACAGTTCATATTAACAATATACAGTAATATATACATTATATAATGTATATACTTTATATACTGTATATTATGACGGTTGCTCCTTTTTTTATTTTATTTTGTTATTAATTAGTGCCTTCAGACAATAGCTGAGTAAATTTCAAGTTTTGTTTACTTTCTTAATGCAACATTTTATTAAAAAGCTATTAATAAATGTTGTGTTAAATAGTGGAGGAATTAACCACTGAGGGTAATTATCTCATGAAATATTCAAACTTACCTGAAATGTACTAATTAACTAAATAATTTATTTCCATTTTTTAATTTGAATACACACTTCCGTTATCTTTTACAACGGAACGCGCAATCGAATCAGGAATCTGTATTCGCATTTTGCAAAGTGCTGCTGCCTTTCCGTGAATACTTTTATTTTCTACTTTATTATTTTTATGATTTTATGTCATTGGAAAGGACAGTGGTCTTTCCAGGTTGCAGACCATTTGTATTTTATTTATTCACGTTATGTTTGGTTTCCTTTTCAATAAAGTGTTATTGAAACCGATTGCTGATATTTCAGTTAATTAATAAACCAGCTACATCATATTATAAAGATGCAATTATTTTTTAATTCTTTATAATATATAAGTAGTATATAATGTAAATATATATAGTATAAACAGTGTATATACACTTTATATAAAATGTATACTGTATATAATACACACACACACATATAGTTATTATGCAAATAGGAGATTTAAATTTTAAATTTATTAAAAATTTCCAATAGTTAAAATGTGAAAGTCCTTGCTAAATTGTAATTTTTTTTCTTTAGATTCTTTGGGATGCAGCAACAAATCGTTGGGTAAATACTGAGGAGGATGAAGATGAAGGCGAGAATGGACCCGCAGAACCCCCAAAGGATTCAGAGCTGATGGGTAGGAATTATTAATTATTAGATTTGAGAAATTTATGGAAAAAATTATAGATGTTTTTTAATTTTTTTCCCCTTCCTAATTCTATATAGACAATTACTGTATATATTTAACTTAAGTTACAGTATCTAAGCTTATCAGATCACTGAGTGTTGAAATTTAACTTTGCACTTTATGGTTTCTTTTTTGGCTATCAGGTTTTTTTAAGGTGATCTTAACTTCATTATAAAAAGAGAAAAGTTATTTAACTTTCCTGTTTTGTAGTGTTCTGAATCTGGCTATGAACCATATAAACAGCACTAGCAAATAAGCTTGTTACACGGGCATCAAACATGTTCTAAAAATAGTTCCTAGATGGCGTTGTTACTGGCTTCGGAATAGAGATCCTATATAAAGAGAGATTGGCCTTCTTAATAACGGCTGATTAGTGGTCAATCTGATCACATGATTTATAGACGCCATATTTTGTCTAACTTCCATTATTAAACCTTTAGAGTGATAAAGACGTGTTAAGATAATATTTTCTAAAATATATAAATCACTTTTTGTTATTTAAATACATGATGTAAGTATTTATTATTGTACTTTTTTTAAAGATTTATAATAGCAAATTATTGTTAATCAGTTATTTAAAATAATGATTTAAAAAATATGTCAATACACACTTACAGTAGACTACTATTTTAAATCATTATTGTATTTCAGACTTTTATCTCCTAATTTAAAATTAAAGTCCTTGGAATTTCTAATTAATGAATTATTGATTAAAATAAATAAACTGCCTGTTCATGACTTTTAATTATTGCAATTTTTGTAAATAAAGAAATAAAATCTAAGTAAATATTTTGACTACGTTTTTACATTATTATGTGATTTGTATATTTTAGAAAATAAAAAGTTTTATAATATACAGTTAAATTTAGTTAGGAAATTAGAGGACCATCATAACAAATATTATTAGTATTATTGAGACAATGACTAATATTATTAGGCCTCCAAAATTTCCATTTTTTTTTAATTTTTTTTTTTATATAACAATGCTACATAATTATATGACGTAACAACAAAAAAAAAAGGTATTGCTGGAATTAATTGTGTGTCTTTAGAAATCAGAGACAATAGCAGAGATTTATATTGATTCCTTCAATAAAAAAAATTATAAAAACCTAGAAATTTATAAATAATTAATTTTTAATTTTATTACTTTTGAATTCAATTTTTAATGTCACAATATTGAGATTTTCTGTGTGTGTGTACAGGTAAGAAAAAAGCATTATAATATCCTGTTTAAATTTAAATTGCTTATTTTTTTTCTAATGCAATAAAACATTGTTCTTAAAGCTAATCTCTCTTCTATAACAAAATCCCCA